>VSTD030001881.1:0-11243 GCA_008808055.3 Sporobolus alterniflorus | reverse complement strand
AAAGGGAATGCAAAAATATGCAACGATAGCAGTGAAAAAGTTGTGTTAATGCTTATTTCCCAGGGTGAATGAGGAGCGCATTATATAGTCACTTTGTACTGAATCAACTTTCTCTCACAAGTTCTGTGCACGCAGGTACTCATAAAGGGAATGCAAAAATATGCAACGATAGCAGTGAAAAAGTTGTGTTAATGCTTATTTCCCAGGGTGAATGAGGAGCACATTATATAGTCACTTTGTACTGAATCAACTTTATTGCACGAGATTAATTCTCTATTTTAATATGTCTGTTTTAATACATTAATTACCGTATGTATTTAATTTACTGCCATAATTGAGCTGATGCAATTCTCAAAAATGATAAAAATATTTAACTCAACGTAATAAGAATTTCTATACGCACACACCACTCATCATAAGTAACGAGATTTTCTCCCGTGAGACTCCATTTTATTCTTTTCAACTTCTCAAATAGAGAACATTAATTCAGCTATTTAAGTTGATCAGAATCTTCTTTAATTACTCATGTGGAACTAAATAAATTAGCCACCTAGCATTATTATGTGCCTAAAATTAATAAGATTAATTTGATAAATCAATACACTGTCCAAATTATTCACGAAATAAATCGACCCTGTTGCAGAACCTGCAGCGCTAATCTGTCGCCCAAGCAGAGTGTTGGCGAGAAGAGTTTCCGGCGGGCGCGTGTGCGGGGTGGGGTTGTCGCGACACAGGTGTCGCCAGAATCTGTGTCGCGACTGGATTGGGCTCGCTCGCGTCAGCGCCTCAGCGGACGCAGTGCAACCCAGAGATCCGTGCCAGCCCCAGCCGATCGACGTACAAGGCCACGGGATCATCAGCGTTGCACGGCTGGCGTTGGCAAACCGCGCGGCCATGACACCACGGCTACGCCGCGCGCCCAGAACAACAACAACACGACGAAGGCACGCTCACTATTCCCCCGCCGTCGCCGTTGCGCGAAACGTCGCAGTCGGGAAGCGTTCGCGCGAAGGGCAGGGGGAGGGAAAGCGACGGGCCGCGGAGCCAACGGCCCGGCGGCCCCGCGCGCGTCGTGGTCGGCGCCACGTGGGTTGCCGCCGGGCGCGGGAGCCATCGAAAAAAATACGTGGAGGCGGGCGGGCGGCCGGCCGAATGAAGCCGCCGCCGCTGCTGTTGGCACGGCGACGCCGGGCCGGGCGGGAGGGAGACGCGGATGGGGACCCAGCGGGTGATGGGTCCGTCCGGACGAGACGAGCGGCGTTGCGTCTTGATCTCCCACCACCACCAAGACGAGCGGCAGAGGAATAATGGCGAGTGCGGAAAAGGAAAAAGCAGAGACGACGGGGAAGGAGAGAAAAAGGCTGCTGCCGCGTTAACATTACAGCTTTCGTTTTCCCTTCATGCAGCGAGAGACACAGTGAATGGTGTGACTAGCTGAGCTAGCCAAATGCACCTAGCAATCTCCCTCGACATAATCATTGCCCTGCCCCCGTCCATCCCATCATCACCCGGACCAGCAGCGTAATCACCATCATTACCGCCAACAGCAAGATCAGATCACCACCGGGCCTCGTAATAATTCGATCGTCCGGCCACCACGAACGCGGTCAAGGGCCCCCCACCGCCTTGGCCCGGGGGAAGATCTTCTGGCCCGGCGCGAGGATGGCGAGCGGGTCGTAGCGGGCCTTGCGGTCGACGAAGCGCTTCCACTTGGCGGCGCCGAAGTGGCGCGCCCACTCCGCCTCCCCGCGGTAGCTCGGGAAGTACGTCTTGAAGTCGTAGCCGTTGCGGCGGCACGCGTCCAGGATGGCCCTGTTCTGCGCCACCAGCTCGTCCACCGCCGCCGCGCCGCCGTCGCGGCAGAACCGGAGCAGCGCCACCAGGTAGAAGATCTCGCCGTCGGGAAGCGCCACCGACGTGTTCGGGTCCCACCTGCAGTCAGGGGCCGACGAGTTGTTGTTAGTAGGACAACACTACTAGTGTCTGTTTGCTGTTGTGCAGGAACACTAGTGGCGATTTCAAGACAAAATTGCTGCAGCAGCGCACTGTAGTCAGAGTGTGAGTGTCGGCCCCAGCCGACATGGACTGTCCAGTCCCCGCCCGCAATAATTTATCAATCATGAGTAACACCTGAGTTAGCGGCTGCTAATAGACGACACGGCTAAATCCAAAACAGAAGCGGCGAATCCGTCTATCTATAGAGCGCCCGGTTCAGCCAGCATCCCCACGTCAGCAGGTGGCGGCGACTGCTTGCTTGTACGGCGCCGCGAGCGAGCGAACTACGCTGGACCTAGACCGGTGGTAGGCAGAGAGCAGAAGCAACGTGACGGGGGACGACATACTTGCTCTTGAGCATGGGGTACACGAGCATGGGCCCATCGATGCCATCGGCGAGCATGCCCTTGATGACGGCGGCGTCGAAGGCCTGGATGTCGCGCGCGGAGACGAAGAGGTTGAGCCACGGGTGTGGCGCCGCCCAACTGCCGTTGCGCCGGGCCTCCTCCTCCACGCGGTTCACGCGCGACAGGAACTCCACGTACCCGACGTCCGCCGCGAACTCGAGGCCGCGCACGTACCGGAGCGGCGCCATCATCGCGCTCGCCTTCTTCTTCAGCTTCTCCGCCTGCCGGAGCAACGAAAACGGTGAACGGAGTGGAACGGGAAAAATTTAAAGGCGGGATGCGTACGTGCTGGTGCTGGGGCTTGTAGGCACGCGCGGGGGCCAGTTCGAGCAGCGCCCGTCACAGAATCCAGCGGGAGATACACGAGGACGCAGACACCCCCCGCAGAAAAGTACACACCACCACTACCACCTACCTTTTCCTCGTCCTCGTTGGGGCGGTTGTGCTGGTGCTGGTACAGGGCCACCTCCAGGCAGTAGAGGACGGGGCCGGAGCCGGCAGGGAGGAGGGACGGGTCGAAGCCCGCGCCGCCGGGGAACGGCACCAGCGGCCAGCCGTTGACGGGGTCGTCGCTGTTCACAAACGCGAAGCCCTCCACGTAGTCGAACGCCGAGTCCGGCGGCCTCGTCACCAGCCACTCCGCATCTGCCGTGTAGTCCGCGAAGCTCGCGTACACCACCCGCGTCCACCGCACCTGCACCAATCCACACATCCATCAGTGTGTGCGTGTTCAGGCCATTCATTCATTGCACGGCCAGGAGGAGGTGCTCTGCTCACCGTTTGCGGCGCGCGGTGGAGCGGGATCCGCGCGCGCGTGATGACGCCGAACTGGCCCAGCCCGCCGAGCACGGCGAAGAAGAGGTCCGCGTGCGACGTCGGCGAGCAGACGCGGTACTCGCCGTCGCCGGTGACCACCTCGAGCTCGGCCACGTTGGACACCTGCGGGCCGTACCGGAACGACTGCCCGCTCACGCCGCCGTTCGAGAGCGTGCCCCCGACGGTCAGGCGGAGGTAGTCGGTCCACGACGCGGGCGCGAGGCCATGGTTCTTGACGCCCCAGTGGAGCACGTCCTCCCACATCGCGCCGCCGGGGACGTCCGCGAACGCGGCGCCTCCGGGGGCGCCGACGAGCTGCATGCGGCGCGGCAGCGCGAGCGCGCGCATGTCCAGCACCAGCCCGCCCTCCGCCATGGCCTGCCCGTTCACCGAGTGCCCGTTCCCGCGGGCGGCCACAGTGAGGTCCGCCCTCAGCGCCGCTGCGCGGATGGCGCTCGCCACGTCGTCCGCGCTCGCCGGGCGCACCACAGCGGCGGGGCGCGCGGTCACCAGCCCGCCGAAGTCCCGCGCCGCTTCGTCATCCGCCGCGGTGGCCGGCTCGCTGGCGTCCTCCGGTTCTGCGGCCGCCGCGGCCCGGTCCATGTACGCGAGCATCATCGTGTTGCGCCTGTGTGTGTGTGCCCGCGCCGCGCGTGCGAGCTGCGAGAGAGAACAGAGCAGCTAGCTTCTTTGGGTGATGTCACCGCGGTTGCTTCGCTTGCGCTCTGTCCCCGCCCTTCTCGTGGTAGTTTGGGTTTATATCGTCCGGACACGCGCACGTCAAAGACCCCCTCACGTTTCTCAAAGAGAACAAATTCACGGCGACATGCTGTGGTTTTATTTTTCTAATCGAAAGCGTATACAGCTCTCTCTCTCTCTCTGAATTTGTACCGGTTCCTTTTCCATCTGACTCGAAAAAAATTGTTTACAGTATATATAAGTTTATAGTTTGTTTTAAGAATCAGATCTAATTTCTGATATTCTTGAATTTACAATCATGCTGTAAATAATTTTCTTCTCAGTCTCGCTTTATATACTGTATACTAAAAAACCAACCGTCTTCTGACTTTTTCCGTGCTTCGCACACAGACGATTTCCAAGACGGATGTTCATTATCGGATCTAACTAACGTTTGCTTGTCTGCCACTATTGTTCGCCCGAACGAAAGGGCGACACTTCCATGGGCCACGGCGCTCGGGCGTCCTCCTAAGTGCATACAATTCATTGCTTCACTTCACCTAATCTCCCTCATTACCACTACTAGTCCGTATCTAAAAAGCCGCTAACCATACTAGTAGTATCTTCGTTTCTTGTGATCCAGTCATCATCAGTCATTGATTCAGTTGTGTCTGACAGAAGCTGATCGCTGCCATCACTCGATCGCTCCGGGGGCCTGGTGTGCATGCATCAGCTGGAGATCGGTGAAATCATGGGCACATGGCACGTCCGGCCCCGGCCTGGATTCGGCCAAATTTTCCTCGGGCACCGCACCCATGCTCGGTCACTGTCGAAGCTGAAGTTTCTATTAGCCGAGACGTATTGCTATTGTTACCAGGCTGCTCATTCATCAGCGCTTTCCGCATTGGAAACCCAAGCGAGATGCAGCCCTCGGAGTGGAACCGTGGAGTAGCCCCGGAGTTGTGGGCGTTGGATTCCGTGTGCCCCTGCTCGGATTAGCTTGCCTTCCAATTCCAACTGCTGGAAACAGGGGCGGGCGAGAGGTCGGCTTGTTTTGTATTGGAACTGCAGAAACCGGGACAGATGACATGAGCACAAGGTTGCAGACAACGAGGGCAGGAAAGAAAAGTCGTAGTGCAAAACTGCCGAGCCCGGTCGGTAACACATCTCCTCTTCCGTTTACACGCAGCTGACAAGTGAGAAGAGAAACACTCCTAGTTTTGAGCACTATTCATTCATACAGATGTTGCTAGCCAGAGCTTAAAACTCATCTCCTCTTCCGTTTACACGCATCTGACAAGTGAGAAGAGAAACACTCCTAGTTTTGAGCATTATTCATACAGATGTTGCTAGACAGAGCTTAAAACTCATCTCCTCTTCCGTTTACACGCAGCTGACAAGTGAGAAGAGAAACACTCCTAGTTTTGAGCATTATTCATACAGGTGTTGCTAGCCAGAGCTTAAAACTATCTAAAAAAGTGTGGGACGACAGTGTTCACCACCGTAACCTTGTATTGTCAGAGAAGAAGTACCGCATAGATGGTGGAGACCGAGGTGGATTTCGTACGTAGAATCTATCTATGAACGACAGCAAACACGTCAACTTGCGATCTGTACCGTGTGGAGTGGATTTAGAGAAGCAGAGCGACGCGATGCAGTGGCTTCATTGCAGCCTGAACTCAGGTGCCTGCTGGCTGCTCACCTCACCTTCGTCAGGCCGGTGTTCGTGCAAGATCTCCTCACCTGCAGGCTGCAGGAAGAGATCGACGGGCTGCATCGGCCGAATCGTACCGCTTCGCCAGCTCGCAACCACCGTCGCATCGACCGCATCCAATAACTGTTGCACGCACCGGTAGCGGTTGGGCTGGGCTTTTACTTCCGTTCGTCTCAATTGGACGGGCGATCGGTCGAATTGTTCAGGGTTCCTTCCTAGCTCCGGCAGTTTGTGCCTTGCTACTTGATGACCAGGATCTATGCATAACTTTCAGGTGGTTGAGCAATTTGCTTGATTTAAAATCTGCGCTAGAGTCGCATCAGTCCGTCCATGTATCCATGGCGCATAAGGAACCGTGCAAGCAGGTTTCAAATTAACTTGTTAAAAGTGACATTACCACAAATATGTCAGGCTCAGTAGTTGCAACGGTCTATGAGACTGGATATAATCTTAGTAAGAGTCTTGATCATGTGTGTGTTTGTTGGAGTTGTAATAGAACTGAAAATCTACCATATTTATGAGGCGGTCCTCTGGACTATAAAAGTAGCAGCCTGCAATATATGAGAAGCATCAAATTTCATAGCGTAATATAACAAAAACTGAACGTAGGGCTATTACTCCACGAGAGGGTCTGAACCAGTCTAAAACCACTGTGTTCATTTTTAAGATTGATCTTGCATCATCCTGTTTCTCTCGATCCTTATCACAAATATTTGACGATGAGACGTTGACAGAGCCGTGTCAGGAAGGGGAAGCACTCATGATCCGTCTGAGAAGATCATGACACCTTCAAGTCATCGACGTCAATTTCCCTTACGACACTCGATTCACCTAAGTCATTGACATTTGCTGCGGGGGAAGATAGAAATCTTAAGATGCTACCCCCAGGTCCAGCAGCAGAGCGCTTCACATCGTTATATGGACAAGCTCCATATTTTTTGACCATCTCATCTACAACAGATAGTGCCTGCTCAGGTCTGAATCCTTATGCAGGACTACATATCCGCGCCGTCAGGCTTGTTCAGGATTCGTGATGTCTATCCTCCAGCCATCGGTTGGGGTATCGGGCTCCTCCTCATCGTTAGCGTTCCCCGATCAAGATTTAGCTGATGATTACCCCGAGATGGGGGGAAGTACATGTGGGGACCCCGCTGAGGAGGGCCACCTCATCATCATGGTGGCCCTGGCTGGAGGGCCTTCACAGAACAGCTCCAGCAGATATCCCACCATTGGGAAATCAGAAGCGTTCGATGCTCGGACGCCCAATGATGGAATGATCCGGAATCTAAATCCGGACTTCAACACCATTCGGCTCAAGACTATCATAGAGTCTATTCAGCGGATGGCACCTGAAGGCTCTCCCCTTGTTGCTCTGGCTTAGCAAGGAGCTGAGGCGATGAACTTCGTTGTAGCACAGCGATCAGTCGACAACCCTCGAGTGGAACCATCCGTCGACAACCGATCAAATGATCGGGGGTAGAGAGTCTGAAGTGAGGCAACATCATCAGCAAGCAGCGACCGCCATCTAGCTGACAACGACACACATCGGCAGATTACTTAGAACCACCACCTACGAGAGTGCGGTCGTGACTGCGAAGACCTCCGCAACATCATCGATGATCAGAGGCATCTCAGGGCTAGGTCGCCGACCCCTCCATGACGTTCTCTAGTGAGAGATGTCACCCCATCAGGGAGGGGCGATTTCCGTGCTCTGGTTCCATCGCTCAGGTAGGTTGTCTGGCCAGAGAAATTCAAGTCCGGACACATCGACAAGTATGACGGGTCCAGCAATCCCAAGGAGTTCATCCAGGTCTATTATACCGTCATTGAGGCCACATGAGGAGACGATTGGGTAAAGGCCAACTATCTGCCCACGGTATTATCCGGCGCGGCCATATCATAGCTTATCAACCTGCCCGAGGGATCAATCTGCACCTGGGACCAGCTATGTGCCATATTCATCAAAAATTTCCAGGGCATGAACGAGCGTCTATCTACTGTTGAGGCTCTCCAGACCATCAGACAGAAGCATGTTGAGAGCCTCCGGGACTACGTAAAACATTTTTGCAATGCTAGGAATGCTATCCGTATATCTAGGACATCGAGATCATCAACACCTTCTGTGATAGAGTCAACGACATCAAGACCGTGGAGGAGATCACCATGATGAAGCCCAAGATGGTGGTCGATCTGCTCATAGTCATGGACACATGCATCGAGGCTTCCAAAGCCCGGGCTCGACTTGTTGAGTCTCATGGCAAGGGGCCCGCGAAGAAGAATGAGGACGACCCAGAAGTCAACATGACTAATCGAGGAGATAGCAAGGATCACGGAGACCATGAATACTGTGGAAACCGCCAGCAACAGTCCTCATATCAGAAGGAGAAGAGGCATTTCCATCGCCCCGATGATATAGAGAAGTGATGTGAGATCCATCGCACCTCAGGACATGATCTGAAAGAGTGCAAAACTTTTTTGGATCGTAGGAAGATGCCACCACCAGCAACACAGGTGGCCCAGGAGCCCCGATAGGGTGAACATCATCGGGCTAATCCCCCCGACGACGATGAGCAGATGGGAGAGATCAACGTGATCTTCGGAGGTAGCATGTCCATCGCCTCAAAGACACAAGGGAAAAAGTTTGAGCAGAAGATCAGCCTTGCTCAATGCATGAAGCCCAGAAGAATGATGATGTGGTTTGACATAGACATCTCGTTCGGGCCACAGGACCACCCAGATAAAGAACTGTCTAATAGGAAGCTGTCATTCATGGTCAAGCTACCGATTGAGCGGCACAAGGTGACCAAGATATTGATCGACAATGGGGCCTCATTGAATCTTATCATGAGGAAAATCTTCATTGAGATGAGCCTTAATCTGAAAGACTTGACCCCCGCACATGATACATTTCACAGGGTCATCACAGGGCAGTCATCTATGCCCATCAAATACATCGATCTGGAGGTGTCCTGTGGAACAGGGGACAACAAGCACAAGGAGGTGCTGACATTCGAGGTGGCTAGTTTCAACATTTGGTACAACTACATCCTTGAGAGGCCTTTCCTCTTAAAGTTTATGGCGGTCATCCGCACTGCATACGCTACATTGAAGATGCCTGGCCCCAAGGGCGTAATCACCATCAAGACTGGCTAGCGTGATGCCTAGGCATGTGAGAACGCCACGTTGACACATGCTGGACAATTCGGTGAAAAAGCAGCTCAAGATCAGGCGACTAAGATAGTGAAGACACATGGCGGTAGCAGATCATTCAAGTCCCCAGCGCCCAAGCCACCAACAATAAGCTCCCCTCGACCTCCGTCAGCCAAGAAGGGCGCATATGGCACCTCGGCATCCAACTAGCAGCCCGCTGATCAACTAGCAGATGTGAAAAAGAAGGAGGCTGATGACAAAAAAGTCCTAGTCGACCTAGCAACCCGGACAAGAAGCTCCGGATCAACACAAGTCTTGAGGCCAAATAGGAACTCGCGCTCATCACTTTTCTTCAGGAAAATCTGGATGTGTTCATATGACAGATATTAGATATACCCGGGGATCCCAGAGAGGTGATTGAGCACAAGTTAGACATTGATCCATCCTATAAGCCGATCAAGCAGAAAGAAAGAAGATACACACCAGAGAGGCGTGAGATCATCAGGCAGGAAGTCAATAAATTTCTTGAAGCCGGGTTCATCAGGCCAGTAAATTATCCAAGCTGGCTAGCAAATCCTGTACTTGTAGAAAAGCCTGATGGCTCCTGGCGCATGTGTATCGATTATACCAGTTTGAATAAAGAATGTCCTAAAGATGAGTATCCCCTGCCTCGTATTTGTCAGATTATCGATTTCACAACGTCATGTGAACTGTTATCATTTCTGGATGTCTATTCGGGCTATCATTAGATCAACCTCGCCATTGACAATGAAGAAAAAATAGTGTTCATCACACCTTTTGGGATTTTCTGTTATAATAAGATGGCATTCGAGCTGAAGAATAGAGGAGCAACTTATCAGAAGTGCATTCACATTATCTTGGAGCCTCAGATTGGAAGAAATATCGAAGCTTATATTGATGACGTAGTAGTGAAGTTAAAAAAGCGTGGGGATCTATTTGACGACCTTAAAGAGATCTTCAACAATCTCCGTAAGTACAAGATGATGCTTAATACTAAAAAATATGTGTTTGGTATATCATCTGGGAAATTGCTCAACTATATGGTATCATCTCGAGTAATCAATGTGAACCCGACCAAGATGGAAGCCATCGAACAATTGCAACCACCTCAAACCAGAAAAGAAATTCAGAAGCTGGTAGGCATGATGACAACACTCAGCCGATTTATATCTAAGTTGGGTGAACGTGGTATGCCTTTATATAAGCTACTATGAAAAATAGATGGATTTTAGTGGGATGATCAAGCAGCGACAACTTTTATTGTGCTCAAGCAATACCTAAAGTCTTTGTCAACACTGGTTCCACCAAGCCCGACGACGTGTTACTATTATATGTTACAGCGACCGACACCGTTGTTAGTGCATTCATCACCGTTGAACGACCTAAAGCCACGATGAAAGTCAAACAATAGCCTGTGTACTTTGTCAGCGAGATCCTGAATGACACTCAAACAAGATACCCTCAAGTTCAAAACCTGCTCTATGCAGTCCTTATGACAACCAGGAAGCTCAAGCACTATTTCTTGACCCATACTGTTCGAGTCGTATCCGATCAACCATTGACGTGTATCCTTCAAAGCAAAGAAGCAACTAGGCGAATTGCACAATGGGTAGTGGAGATCGGCCAGTATGATATTGAATTCATCCCTCGACAGGCGATCAAGTCTCAAGCACTTGTGAACTTCATTGCGGAGTGGACCGATTCATGTCTGCGAGGCATCAACGAGCTACCTGATCATTGAGTGATATACTTCGATGGATCTTATACTCTCAAAGGAGCAAGTGCTGGTGTCGTGTTCATTCCTCATGAATGTGATATCTTAAAGTATGCTATTCAGTTTAAATTTCCAATTACAAATAATATTGCAGAGTACGAGGGGCAGGTCACGGGTTTGCGGCTAGCCAAAGATCTCGACATTCGATGACTCCTTATCAGGGGAGATTCTCAACTGGTAGCAAAGCAAGTTTAGAAACAATATGACTGCAACAATGACAAGATGACTGAGTATTTAGCAGAAGTGTGCAGGATGGAGAAGTTCTTCGACGGGTTTGATGTATGGTATGTTCCACGTTTGGACAACCGTGATGCCGATCATCTAGCTTAGATTGCTTTCTCCAGAGCACCCACTCCGCCAAACGTTATCATTGAGAAGTTGACCAAGCCTTCGGTCAGGCCAACAGATGAAGCTATTGATGCAGCAAAGCCAGATCTGATGGTTATCAATGAACCCGACCAGGGGCTAGCATACGATTGGATGATCCCGATCAAGATGCTCCTAGACAATCAGCGACCATCAGATGACAACACCGAAGTTGAGTGTATCGCGCACAAATCCAAGATGTATCACCTGATTGATGGGATACTATATCGGCGAGGCGCAATTGGCATGCTGATGATGTGTATCTCTAAAGAAGAAGGCATTCAATTGCTGCAAGATATTCATAGTGGTATATGTGGATCAC
>VSTD030001880.1:0-12462 GCA_008808055.3 Sporobolus alterniflorus | reverse complement strand
ACTTTGTGCCCCTTTGTGCCTTTGTGATCATACTTTGTGATATACTTAAATACAACTTAATTGGTTAGTGTTAACCTGTAACTTTAACTTTAGAAAGTAGATGCTAATAAATCGTGAGTCAAATGTAGGTGCATTTCTGGTTACAGCCTTATGTCTTATTTAACTTGTTATTACCTTTATATATCATTATTTTTTACACTTACTGAGTATCAACCATAAGTGTACTCAGCCTTGTTATTTTTTCTGCTACTTAAACCTGCTGCTCAGAAGGAGAAGATGGACTAGAATTCTTTGATGAGGAGTTCTAGTCTACGTGTTGCCCTGGTTGTCATTCCTATGGTGTTATGCAGTCTTCCGCTGTTCCGTTTCCGCTGAGTGTCATATTAGTCTTTAGAGACATTATTCATGTAATAATTCTACTTTATCCGTGACATTCGGTTATCTGTGAACGCTTTTGGCTATATATGTGAAACAATTGATCATGGGTTATGCATACGATAAATACTTGAGTTTGCCATAAAAACCGGGTATGACATTGACTGCTGCTATTCTTAAATATTTTATGTTCATCTCAAAGTAGCGTGCACTATAAATTGGATCATAACAATAATATGATTATGACCACACATATTTTTCTTTCTCTTAAGATGAATTCAAGTGGCTTGGGGCGATCAACTCGCCACTGCTAGGCGTAGGTGTTAGGCTTAGGAGGTTTAGAGCTATATGTGAAAAAGCCTTCCCTGGCCGCTGGTTAGGAGGGTCCAAATCCTCTGCAGTGGTGAAGTAAATGCATAAGTACTGTAGCATTTGGTGTGAGAGGAGCTTCGGTCCCGTGCAGTGAACAACAGGAAAACCGTAGCAGTGGACTATTTAACCACTGCTCATATTACTGTAGTTTATTAATGTAGTAATTGATCTCATCCGTTGGTTCTTGATCGGACATATGAGGATGACACAAATTCACAGTACAGAGGATTAGGATCCTAGTTGGTTAGGAGGGAAAATGTCAGAGTCGCCGAGCTACGTCGAGTTGATGGAGCGAGGTGGTCAGAACAACCAGATAGCAGGACATCGTTGCTGGTGTTATGAATTCTAGAGGTCAAAGTGAGGGTATTGTGGCTAGAGTTGTTAGTAAAGGAAAAAATGGAAGGATGACATCAGAGGATTGTATCCTATCTAATTATATAGACAAAATCTATTAAGAGTCATTTAATTTAATTTTTTTAGCATATAAGATATTCACATCAGCATCCAATCAGATCATAATACGTCAGCTTCCATTCAACATCACTTGTCACATCATTTCGCATAATAACAAAACTTTAAAATAAGATGAGATGAAGAAAATTAGATTTCACTTGCATATATTTTTAAAAAATTAGATTTCATTTGCATATGTTTTCACCATTGTGTTCTACGCGATGAGATAAACAAATCTAGATTTCACTTGCATTCATTTGTACCACCTGAATTGACCGCGTGAATTTTCTTTATTTTTTGATCCACTAAGATTCGCGGCGGTCCAACTGGCGTCATCTCCTCTCTTTCCCCTCCGTGGTGTTTCCTCTCCTCCGGCCGATGTCGTTATGCTACCGCACCGTGCCAAGACGAGCTCGATGTCTCTGCTTTATCTTCCAGCAACACTTTGTTCCTCTGTCTCCCCTCTCAAGCTGAAACTGAAGCATTTAATATGCACCACCACCCGACTCCACTCTCCACTGCTATAAAAAAATCATCTCAATATTGGTCACTCTCCCCACCACTCAACCGCGTCTCTATTTTACCTCCTCCCTATCCAGAGCACCACGCCATCCGAGCTCCACCCGCTGCTGTCGTTCCCTTTTATCATTGCCTCACGTCCATTGTCCCTCCACACAACGACACCCCCGGTGATGAACTAACTAATCCTCTTTGGCTTTCTGAACAGCTTATCGATATGTGAATTCACATAAAAAGATATTTTGAAATGTCACAGCATCGCACAGAGTTATAAACTAGTTTGAAGGTGGTGGTGACCATATCAACAATGAGGGTGAAAGGGGAAGCGGTGTACTTTGTTTTTATTATAATATTAAAGTAAAAGGAAGGTAGTTAAACTTCGCCCATATGACATGTGCGTTGTTGTAGAAAGAATAATAAATAATTTAAGAGTAAATTAAACATCATATTAAGATTATGAGGTATTAGATATATTTTGTCTAATTATGATTATCTATTTATAAATATATAAATATCGGTGGGTTTATATGTAAAAAGATAGAGATAAAGCTGAGGTAGCATGCTTGCATGTTGAAATTTATAAATACAGAAATGTTGAGATAATTCACATTAATGATCTTTAGTGGGTTTCACTTATATATAATTATATAGGATATGAGACTGGTCACTTACGGTTAGGGAGAGTCACTGCACAATGGCTTAGGTCAACACTTATATATCATTTCAGATTTAGTAAGAAATTGTTGCGATGCGTGCACACCATGGTTCAGGCAAAATTCCATAATTATCAGTGAAATTCGACAAAATTGATTGGGTCTGATTTTTGAAAATCGACTAATTTCACCAAGAAATCAGCAAAAAAATGGTTGCAAAAATTGAGATAAGTGGCGGCGGATTTTAAAGTCCAGTTGTTTTCTTAAACACTGGCGCACACACGCATGGCACTTGCTTCAAAAATACACCCTCCGTTCTTTTCTGATATCGCTGTTGACTTTTTTTATTATGTTTAATCATTTATTTTATTTAAAAAAACTTAAAATGTATTATATATTTATTATGGTTTTTATCACCAAATAAAGTTTAATCACAACTTATAATTTTACATATTTAAATTAATATTGTTATCAAGACGAATGATCAAATATAAATTATAAAATCTACGGTGACAAGAAAAAGAAAAGAGAATGGAGGGAGAATGTCCTCTACTCCATCAAAGCCAACATGGATCCCCATCACCACAATTCCCCGAATCCGCATGTTCCACTGCCCACTTTCTGAAATCCCAGATCCTATGCACGTAGCCTGCCCATTTTCACTCCATTATGAGCCCATGGACAGCCTAGTGCTTCGGCATCAGGTCAAGTTGGCTCTCCCCTCTTTCTTTTTAAACGAAACATCAGCGAGAAGTCGTCAATCAATGACGCTTTCTCTATTTATATGTTCCATCCTGATGAAAAGTTTCAAACTGGAGGCATGATGGAAGCTAGAAAAAAAAACCGAGGAAATTATTATACACGTTCTATCCTGAAAAAAGGGTTCAGCCCAAGAGAGGAAACTTCAGTGCAGGCACACACCCCGGCACGACGGAGCTAGCTCCCTAGTTTGATAATAACACTCGGCACTCGCTCAAGTGCTGCGTGCGTGAGAATCCATTAGCGAGTTGAATAATGAATCGAGGAGATCATGCGAAGAACACAGTAGTAGTAGTACAGTTTGAACCTTTTTGAGTTGTTGGCAGGATTCCAAAAAATCGATCGGTATTGGGAAAAACAGAGCACGAATAATGTTTAGGGATCGAGTTTCTCGTAGCTTTTGCTTGAGGTACGTGATATTTGTCGGCTCCCCCACTGTTACCACTTCACAAAATACGGAGCAATTTTTTTTTGAGGAAACGAGGGTGGGGAAAAGTCACTACCACGGATGTTACGCATGTCAGCATGTGTACATATTGCTGCCTCCACTGATGAATTGCATGTATAGTGACTGCTATCTTTTCCCCCTAGCCTGCTTTACCACTGTCAATCCCAAAGAGACAAAGCGATAAAAGCTAGAGCGACCTATTTTTTAACCTTAGGAATTAGGACATGCATCAAAACCACACTTGAAGAATGAAGTTTCATCAAGCCCCAGGGACAATGGCTAACAAACAAAGTGACAGATGGCACCGAGTTTCTTCTAGTATGTTCCAGTAGTGTAAAGTGCCTCACGTCGATTCCTAATGAGTAAAAAAACAAGAAAGTGTGGACTGTTTCGGATGAGATGTTGAAAAGGAAGGAGCAATTAATTCTCCCAAATGGGCATAGCACTCACAGCAAGCATATGATAAAAATATCAATCCAACGTGGTACAAGCTGAGCACACTAGTTTGGAAAAAAGAAAGAAAAAATAATGAAAGGAAGCTTGATTTACAGCAGATCGAGCACAAATGCACTGATAAGTCAAACATATAAGCCTAAACAAACCGTTGATCCAAGCCAAACTTGTTTGCGGCACCGCACTTATTAGGCAGTGATCCGATCGAGAGTGCACGCTGCCTCACGAGATGGCGACGTCGCACGGCACGCTGCGGAACGACCGCGCGGACGCCGGCGTCAGGCCGATGACCACCGGCGAGCACAACGCCTGCAGGGCGTAGTGCCTGGACCAGACCACGCCCACCTTGAACCGGACGCGCGCGCTCATCCGGACGTCGACGGCCACCTCCCCCGCCGCCCGGTCGTGCTCCAGCTCCCGCAGCGCCTGCGCCGACACAGGCACCGACCGCGCCACGGCGCGCACGTCCAGCCGCGTCTCGTTGCTGCGGGGCTGCCGGAACGCCGGCAAGTCGGCGACCGCCAGCTGCGCCGACTCGCCGTACAGCACGCGGAACTCGACCAGGTCGTACCGCATCGTGATGCGCCGGTTCGGGTTGTCGGCGGCGAGTATGAGGTAGAACGTCGCGTTGACCGTGGCGCCCGGCGCCGGCGTGACGTTGAAGTGGCGCACCGAGGCGCGCGTGATGGTGTAGCCGATGGGCTTTGGCCGGACGACGAGCCAGATGATGAGCACCACGAACCCGGCGAGGAGGATGGTCACCACTAGCGCCGCGATGAGGCACCGGAGCACGGCCATCTGCCGGGCGCGCCCGCTGCCCACGACCATCCCCCGGTCCGGCATTGTCCTTGTTACAGTCGCTGTTCGTACGTAGCTACCTGCAAAGTCTACAACTGGCGACGTTGCAGTTGAGCGCCCCGCGCACCACAATCACGACTGGTGGAGCATCATTGCAGCTTTGTAGAGAGCGGAGGTGTGTACGCCATGTCTTCGAAGGCTTTCTTGGCGGGGACAGAATCAAAGGCCAACGGCGACGGCCAGGTAAGGTTTGGGCCTGGCGGATGCTTTGAAAGTCGTGCCCCCGACACACTGCTTTTGCTTTCGGTCGTCTGTGCTTTGACCCTCGACGGAGGGATTCGATTCGATTTCTCTCGACGCACTGCAAGAATTTCCCTTAATTAGATTAAAAAAGGCAAGGGCTACCATAGAGAAAAGGAGACACACACACGCAAACGTACGAGGCGTCGAGTAATCTTTTCATTAATTAGCAATGCAGATCTTACTATCCTTAGTAACACTTGCACACGAGTAGAGAAACATAAGCGCACTGTAAAAAAGGGAAACCACCACGCATGCACACGCACTTCGCAAACGAAATTGGTGAGCACTTTCGCTTAGGTCCAACTAGCGAGGCTACAGCCAAGCTTTGTGGTGCGCAGAAACTTCAGGTTACTACGCACGGGGGCAAAAAGAAATAACGGTCATGCATTCATGTCAGTGCTTTTTGTTTCAAATCATCGGTCGATAATCCATCAGTCAATCTGCGGGTTGTCTTGCAGGTACTAATTGGTCACCTAATCTTTGCACTACAAGAGATGAATGAGCCCAAACTTTGTCAATTATCATAGTATTAGTTGCAGGTAAGGTACTAAGATTGGTTCGACTCGTCTCTTCCTCCTGTCGTACAACCGTAAAAGTACTTATCAGGTAGAGGGTGCGTGAGGGCATGTTATAGGGTAAGTGAAAAAAATATAAGAGATAGATTTTTTTTAAAGAGACCGTATTTATACAATTTTTTATGCACAATGTGTATTGACCGTATTTAATATAAGACTGATTTAAGATATGTTCCATTGTATACTATAGTTTTTTTAACCATCTCTTATACTTGGAGAACCGTTCTATGGACTCAGGGCTGTAAATGCCCCGACTAGTCTTTGAGTTTGTATAGATCGATATTATCCAACATAAAAAAACAAGGTCTGATAGTAGTGTTGGTTCTCGTGACCAACTGATCAGAAGGTTGCACCCCCACTGAACCAGCCTAGTTTCAAGTCTTGGTTTCTATCTTAATTATTTACTTGGTCAGCAGTCTGTTGTCCACAATTTCATTTTTTATAGTAGTGTTGAGATATATTTGTATAGTCTACTATAACCGGGATAAGTATAGATAGTTTAGATTCTTCTGATTGTTGTCACGTGTCTATCTCTAACCTGTAACTTATTGTGTGCCAAGTTTGGCATGATATATAAACAATATAAACAATCTCGGCAACCTCCTGGGTGAGGCATTGCCTTCCACACAACTCTCATATCGTTACAAGTAGGTGCAAGCAAAATATTTCATTTGTAGATTCTCTTTCGGTTAAACTTTGATTTGAATTAGTTTACAATATATTTGTACAACCTCTCTGATTAAGGGCCCACCCTTTTGGTATAACTTTTAAAAACAGATTTTTTTAGAGAACACGCCTGAGCGTTTATTTTTCCAAATATACAAGCTAGGGAGCACTAACTCAAGCACAAAGGATAAATGAACAAGAAAAAAATGAAACAAGAGTGAAAAGTCGACATCACAAACTAGCAGCATGACACTAACCCAAAAGGTTGCACCAGAAGAACTAGGGCGACTACTCGCGACATCCAACGCGACCACAAGTAGCAACGACATTCTTGCACAAAGAAGACCGGAGGAACCTACCTGACACATTGAAGCAATCTGGAGCAGAAACAAAGTAGTGACGATCGGAGGGAGCGACACCGTGCCGAGGACGCAAGGAACATGACCTAGGGCGGGCCCTATGACGCCTCAAGACCACCTCGTTGTCAGCTAAGCACTCCGACGGGAACACACAAAGTGGCTCCCTTCGGACACACCTTCGAAGCAGCGAGGTCGGGCGTCTTCGCCTTGAAGGACTCCCCTATGCCAGTGGCCTGAAGCACAAAGGCCGCCGCCGGGGTGGTCGATGACCTGATGATGACAACCAAAGCATCCATGATCTCAAGAGAGTGTGCTGGCGAGACGATGAAGTCAGCCTTTGAGTCCACGACCTCACGTGCCACCAGAGTAGGAGTCAGCGACTCGGCAATGGAAGCCTCACATGCCACCTCCACCGCTAGAGAAGACCTCAACAAAGCATCTTGAGTGACCAGAAACTCTATGAGGTCAAGTTCTTCTGTGAACAATGACCTGCTCTTCTCGGCCATGTCAAGACGGTGGAGCACTTCGAAGGCGACAACCAACTGCAGCTCAGGAGTGAGGGTCTCGACCAAAGCAGGCTCCTCAATGCGAGTGGCGTCATCAGGCTGTGGATCCAAGCTCATATCAATAGAGGAAAGACTTGTAGGAGGGGGGGGGGGCTAGCGCCCTAGGGAGCTGGATACAGGTGCTAGTCAGGGACGGGGCAGGGAGACTGAGTGGTGGCCTGGATGGGCAGCCCTAGCCATGAGGGGCTTGAAGATTCCGCTGCTAAAGGTGGGCCCAACAGTGACCAAAAGGGTGTTGGGCCTAGCGGTGACAAAGAATGCGATAGGCAGAATCGACAGCCCAGTAGTCGATGACCTACACGACAGACGACCGTGGTCGAATACGACAGTGACCAAGTGAAAGTGGGGCAGGCCTGAACACAACTCTGATAGTGGAGCAGATCTTCCTACTAGGAGGGGGGCAGACAATGCGATGGTGACCAAGGGCGGTGGCGCACCCTATGGGCACAACTCCGATAGCGAATAGGGCAGGGGCTACAACAATTAGTTCCCAATGAAGGAGGCGACAACCAACAACATGATGTCGGTGAAGGCAGATAACCCGACAAGAGGAGGCAACACGGCGACTGGAGGTGGGGGAGGCGGATCCGTCCACGTGAGGCCCGGATCCGACCGCCAATGGAGCAGGCAAATGTGAATCCAGCGGCGGGCGGGCTTGGGCCAACGAGGAATGATAGTGTTATGTTTTATGACAATAAATTTATACGGGGTGCTCACGAGAGTGGAGTTCAATGAAAACACAAAGGGACACGAGGGTTTTTGACATATTTGGACCTCCCGAAAGGATAACAACCCTACATCCTATGTTCTAATGTATTATGATCTATTGGTTTTGGTACCCCCTACCCCTCCTTTTATATGACAAAGGGGTAGGATTACAAGGAAGATCCAAGTCGGTTATAATCAAATCCTGATTTAGACTCTATCTCTATTTGCCTATTTTACAAGATTTATCTATTATATTCTTCAGGCTATGGGCTTTACCCAGACCCCTTGGCCGAATGGGCCAACCGAAAGTTGCCTAGAGGGGGTGAATAGGCAATCAAATCTGAAAATCACTTAATTTAAACAGTTAAAACTGCAGGGCCGGATATGTCTGACCTCAGGTCGAATATGTCCGGTCTAGGGTGGATATGTCTGGCTCAGGAGCCGGAAAAGTAGACCGGGAGCCAAGACGATGCGTCTAGGTCCCGATGAGCTTACTATTAGCAAGCTAGACAATATAGAGCTTAGAGAAATAACAGGAACAACTAGAAGCAACCTAAACTCTATGATTAAAATCTAGGGTTAGGTCAAACTCTAAGTAAGAACAAAACTTGAACAAGAACAAGAATTAAATCAATATGAGAGACACGAAGACACAGGATTTCTTCCTGAAGTTCGGCCACCCACAAAAGATGCCTACGTCTCCGTTGTGGAGCTCACAAAGAGCCGGGTCACTTTTAACCCTAATCCACTCCGAACGATCACCAAGATCTAGTTCGATTTCCACTATCAAATCCCCATAAAGGAGAGGACAATACAAACTTTTCGGGATCAATCACAACCTTGGTGACTCCCGGACAACCTAGTCTGTCTAGGGGAATAAATCACCAAGAGTAACGAACACACAAAGATCATCGGTGAAGTGCTTGAGTTAAAGATTGAGTGAGTCACTCAAGAGTGAGGCTCAAATCTCTCATAGGAAGCTTAGATTTGAATGAAGCTTGGAGGAGAGAGGTTAGGAGCTCAAGAGAGTGTCTCAAAGTGTTTATAATATGAACTGAGTGACCTCACGTGCTAGAGAGGCGTGAGGGGGCTTTCATAGCCCCCTAAGGGAATTTAGCCGTTCGGGTGTCAGAAACCTAGACATGTCCGGGTCGGGGGCCGGGCATGTCCGGCCAACCTCTCTGGAACCCGGATTTGGGACTGGATATATCCAGTCCGGGACTTAGGCGCTGAGGAATTGGGTTAAGTCGGACATGTTCGGGCTGGGGGCCGGACATGCCTGGGAAATGCCTCTGGAACCCGACTACTGAACCGGATAAGGCTGAGAGGTCGGACATGTCCGGTCAGAGTCTCTAGAATCCAGCTAGGAGGCCGGATATGTCTGGTCTGACGGGAGGTTTTAGTGGTAGGATAGATTTTTGATGTTTTGCACTTCACCAACTCACCCAATGTGTCCCGCTTGATAGTATGGAGCTCCTATAACTCAAATAAGATATAAAATCCTCAATTCTATGAATCTTCGTGACTTTTTCCTTTTTTCATCATTAAAGCCCATATAGAAATTTATTTCAACGTCTGTGTTGCCTTGTTGGATGATGTACACTACAAAACTCTCAACACTAAGTTAGATGTCTAATTGTTGGTCATCAATCCTTGAAAACCCACACGAGAGCCTAGATGCACTTTTAATCTCCCCATTTTGGTGATTGATGACAAACACATAAAGTTTTTCAACAATTAAGCATTATAGAGTTTTGTTTTCCAAATTTGTACAAGAAGCCCCCCCCCTAAATATGTGCATGTATTAATAATTGCAAGAATCACACTAAGGAGCATGTGAGAGCTCAATTGTACAATTTTGCAAAGCGTGGGGTGCCTAAAAGAATGGGTGTAATCATGTGACAAGATAGTGTGGCAAATAGTGAATATGTACAAGATTACATTAATACAACATGGTTACAAAGGCACAATCACACATTCCATTTCATAAATATATTGCAAGATAGATAGACAAGAATAATCATCCAAATCATAGATAGATATCAAATAAGCATAATACGTTTTACAAGCCATTTTAAAATATCACAAGCCACATATTAAACAAATTCTTGTCCATATTACAAGCCACATAGAATGAAAAACACTAATAGAGATAACACTCTTCTCCCCCTTTGTCGTCAAGACACTAAAAAGGGAAAATAGCTATGAAGTGAAGCCGGCTACTCATCGTCCTCCGTCTCCTCGTCGTCGGCGGCCTGCGCCTCATTGTTGTCATCCGAAGAAACATGGGCAGGACCAATGCCAAAAGCAGCAAACTCAGCAGGAGTCAGTGAGCCGTAGGGGTTGGAGACAGACGGGAAGACAGGGACGTCGGGGAACTCCTGGAGCGGCTCATCCTGCTGGCTGTGAATAATCTCCTGGTTGCACCACACAATCTGAAGGTATTGATCCATCACATCCAGATGCTGATCAGTGCACCGGCATGTGGCAAAGATACCTCAGAGCATCTTCAAGATGCCGGAGTTGGTAGCAGGAGCAGAGGGGGCACCACCACTGCGGGTAGTGCGAGAAGGAGCAGCATAAGAACCAGCATGAGAAGCCCTTGGATCCTTGGGCACTATAGGGTGAAGAGAGTCATGACACACATCCTTGTAGAACTTCTCTTGCACCACTGACTCAATCATAAATTGAATGTATGAAGCAACGCCACATGATCTAAGAGGGTTGGTGGCTATGTTCCATATCTCATCCGCAATATACTCAAATACATCAAAGCGTACCGGATTCATGAGAGCATCCAGCAAGTTCCTCTCATAAGCAGGAATGACCTCCGAATAGCCAATCCTCGGTGCCAGGATCCTCTTCATCATCTGATGCAGCACAAGAAAGTGAGGAAGCAGCCCCTCAACCTTGGGAGGCTGGAAACCACCGTCTTGAATGTACATTGGAGTCATCTCCCTAGGCATCATGACCCATCCAGAGTGAAGCTTTTTGGGGATGTCCAGTTGAGAAGACAACCCAAGAATCTGAGCAAATTGAGCTAGTCTCACATGAAACCTTCTGCCCTTAGTCATCCACAGAAAGAACCTCTCTTTCTTATCATAGAAGAGAGTGGAATAGAACTCAAATATGATTTCTTGATTCTAGTTGTGCCTAAACTGGAGCAAATCAGTGATATCATGCAAGTCACAAGCTTTAAGTACCATGTTGAAGTGCATGTCCTTCTTCCTCATGTATTCAATATCAACATACTGCTGCTTGACCACTGGAGATGATTTCTGAAGGACCGGAGAAAGCGACCAAAAGGGGGGAGGGGGTGAATGGGAGCCAATCAAAATTCATCACAGGAACTTAGCCTATATTCTAAAATCAACCCGATGCCCTTCTCTTCTAGCTCGCCTAAAACTGCCTAGGTATAGGTAAGCTATCGGCTCTCAGAACCTGGCTAGGAACCACAGCGGAAACATGGAATGGTGCTAGCAAGACCACGAGCGAGATCGACGATAAAAATCGGATCAAAAAGCAGTTTATGTACTCACAGACATTTCACCGAACACCTGGTCGGCGCGTTCGGTGAAACCACCGCGAGAGAAATTTGAACCATGAAACCTCGAGTCTTTTGATCCGGTGACTCAAAAAATATACCGGTTTCACCCTGCAACAATCCAGGCAATCAAGATTTTGACTTGGAGACAAAATCAAGCCGAGCAGCAGCCGAAACCAAGCAGTCCTAACTCACAACGGTGGTGGCAAAGATCGAATAGAGCAGCAGCCACGGGTGAAGAAATCGGCTGCAAGCGCCACTGCACTGAGACCGACTGCCGAAAGCAAATTGAGTCGCGAGAGCAGAGAGAACCAAAAGCAGGAGGCGTTGCCTGAACTTGGAGCGCGACCACAGCGAAAAACAACTGGGCAAACCGAGCGCCGTAGAGAGAAACGAATCCAGCCGGAAAAAACACGAGTAGGAGAGAAAAGTCGGCGGTAGTGACCGAAATTCGGACCCCCGGGAAAATCTTCTACGTGGTATCGAATCAGACAAAATCCCTGGCGTGCTTGGCCTTCACAGGAGCAGAAGACGAGACCAAAAACTTGAGACCGGGCAGAAAATGGTGACCGATGCTGTGGCCGCGAGCAGAAAGGTAAAACTAGACGTGAACCAAAATCCACGAAGCCAAATCAACAGTGCGTGATATGGAGTGGAAATGGAAAAATCCCAGCGGTGCTTTTCAGCGAATAACAGAAGGCTTCGACGGCAGCATGAACGGAAGAAAAGGAAAATGAATCTGGAGCAAAAAAAATTAACTGCACAAACCAAGATCCAAAAGCAGAATTTTTTCTATTAAACTCAAACAAGATCCATACAATTATGGAGGTCACCATCCCCCCACATTTTTGATAGGAATAAAAAATAGGTTCTTACCACACTTCTACTCTAGACACTATAAAAATAAAATT
>VSTD030001879.1:0-12464 GCA_008808055.3 Sporobolus alterniflorus | reverse complement strand
CGCTACCATCTCATCCAGCCCCCTCTCCCCCCTCTCTTTCCCCTCCTCCACGTGTTGTCACCATAGCCGGACCCCCTGCCCTTCCTTCACCGGTTTAAAGCCACCCCAACGGCCATCGGGGTCCCCTTCCGCCTCCGCGCCCTTCCGTCCTCGCTGGAGCACATCACCACCACCCCCTCCTCACCACGACTCTATTTTTCCATCCGTGAGCACTGAAAAACGTGTTACCTCACCGGATCTTGGGTCAGACTGGAGCTCGCCGCTGTCACCGTCGCCCACTGCTCGCTGGCCACCATCAAGGCTCGTCGCCGCGACCGACCGCCCCCACCGTTTTGCCGATGACCCATCCTTCAGGTGGGCTCCTCTACCGCCCAACTTGCCTGTCGCGTCCCCCTTCCGCCGCTGGTTCACTCCCCAGCCATCGCACCCTTCCTGAACGCCTAGATCACCGTCGCCACCACGCCGGCCGTGGTCATGGTAACAACATGCGCACGCCGGCTGGCTCAGCCAGATGGGCCACCACCACTGCCCCGGCCTTGGACCGCTGAGCGCGGTAGGCCACCACGGCCGTGAGGCCGTAGCGAGGTGCTCCTGATCATGCATCATATTGCACTTTACACCCCATGCATTGCATTTTTATTAGTTCCTCATACTTGTGCATTTATGTTAGATCCCACGGAGCCAGGACCCGAGGAGCCACAGGAGCCGATACAAGTCGAGGAGCTTAACCTTGAACAAGAGCTAGGCAAGCCCCAGTGCATCTAACCCCAATCTTTAAGCTTGTTTACCTTTATATCTTAATTGTGATTCTTGCTTGTACATTAAGTTGTATGAGTTGAATGGATGATGTAGTTGCATTATGCTTACTTTCCAATCCACCCTTGTTGGATCCTATTGCTAGAGATAGGTCGTTAGTTATGGCTAGCCATAGATGTATGTCACGGTAGATGGTCGAGTGGTCAGAAGACCATGTGGTGGCCATATGTTCTTTAAACTTAAACTTTGGTTTAATTGATGGTTTATGGTTAAACTGGAGACCGAGCGGGCCCTTAGGTGGAAAGTAGAGACCGCTGGTTGGGAAGGTCGGGGGCACCTCTAAGGTTGTAGCCCCCACCTGTGTCGATTAAGGACCGATGGGTTGTCACCGACAGAAACTTGGCTTAAGTCTATTGCTTCAGTGGTTGGCTTGGGAGAGAAACTGGGTACTGACTCGTGAATTGGTCAGCCGGTATACTGGGGATTCTGTTGAGAGCCTTTTTTCTCAGGAGTAGTGGGATCCATCCAAATCTGCCGACAACTCATGAAAGGTTGCTATATGTGGATCACGTGAGATACGTATGGTCGAGGGACATATGCGGACCGAGCGTGGAAAATGTGTGGCGTGTTGGTCTGTTTTTCCCCTGCAGGGTGTACATCGATTCGAATCATCGCGGCTCTCGGATATGAGTAACCGCTTGTTCGTAGCAGTCTTCACGTAGCTAAATAATGGATAATGTTTAATAATGAATCATGTTTATGCTTTACTATAATTACTTATTTGCTACCTCTTGCTTGGCTTAGTGTAGGATTATCTAGCTTAGGGATTAATTAACTTAGCTTTATATTAAAGCTTAATGGCAGTAGATTAGATGTTAAAACTGGAAAGTAAGGACCAACTCTTAGCGTGAGTTTGACATAGTATAGAGCTTACCCTACTCAGCCTTCCATGCTAGGAATCGGCTGTTTATGGCCACATTGATGGGTAAGTCTTGCTAATCTTTAGCTGCTTAGGCTTTGACATGTTATTGTTTTGCAGGTGTGTTCTCTCTCTCCCTTTTAACGTAAGCCGTTCTTGAGGTCAACATCTCTAGGGCAAGGTGTCATTCCGGATCGATGAGTGTTTCGCTTTTGCAAATGTCTTTTATTCTCTCTTCCGCTTAAAACTCTGTAATCAAATTCAAAACTTAAATTATAATAAAGTTAAATTTTCAGAGCATTTCATTATAATTTTCTTATATGTGATGTATTATGCGTCATTACTTCAGTGGGATGTCACATTCACCGCTCCGGTGAGGCGAGCACAACACCTCTCACAAGAACACCGGGCCACCTTCACAATCTTCTTGAAGGGCTCGCGGTTTCCACTCCTACAAGCTGTTTAGGAGGCGACAACCTCCAAGAGTAACAAGTCGATGATGCTTGCTTGAGGAATCACTAGTGCCACAAAGCTCAAGAACACTCAAATCAAGAACTAGAATCTCACACACCCACAATAGATCAAGGAATGCTTGTGTGAGAAAGGAGAGGGCTCTCAAGAGGCAAGTATGCTGTTCAAATGGTAAAGAGCTCCCTCTTGCACGAGATGGAAGAGTATTTATAGCCCACACTCTAAAAACTAGCAGTTGAGAAGATTCTGCGTATTTTACGGTTAGACCGTAGTGCAACTCATGGTCAGACCACCAAGAAGGTAACGACTACTATCAACTCAAATTTTCGACCGTTGGAGAAGCTGGTGGTCTGACCGACCTCGGTGGTGGTCAGACCGTGAAGGTTGCAGTAGCTGGCGGTCTAACCACCCTTTGTGGCAGTCAGACCACAAGGGGGTCTCTCAGTCTTCTCTATTTTCCAGAAGAAACAAGATTCTTTCAGTATTTTTGGTGCTTCAGTAGTCACTCAGAACACTCTCAGTTTTTCAAGGATAACTAGAGTTCTCAGTAATTCAAGGGAGGGTGACTACTCTCAGTATTTCCAGGGAAGACAAAAACTCTTAGCATTTGTCAGTGCTTCAGTAGTCACTTAGCACACACTTAGATATTCAAATCGGAATCAGTAGAAAGAGGTGCTGACTCAGTATTTTGGGCAAATCTCTCACAAGGATAAGGAACTTGAGCAAAGTGGCAGCTATAGATGATTCAAGCAAATGTTCAACAACCCCTCTTAATAGTACGACATCTATTCTAATAATCCAGTCATTTCTCCACTAATCATCTTGACCGGTAAAATAGAAAGCCCTATGAAAATACATTTGCCTTAAGTCATCCATAAGCAATATCTCTAAAAAAATCTTTTTCTTATTTCAACTAACGCTACAACCATCTCAACAAATTTGTTAGTCCAACAATAAGAGTCATCATTAATTACCAAAACACAAATAAGGGCCTAGATGCTTCATTGGGCCGCCTTTTATTGCCAATTGAGAGGGGCCCACCAACTACCCCTTTGTCTGTCATAAATGCAGAGTTTTAACTTATATGATGAGCTCGCATCTTTGCCGACTCGCCTGAGTCCCAGCATTGGACTCAGGAATCATCATCACGCTACGCCTTTCCCCTCATATTTGCTCAAGGGGACTACACCTGGGAAGAATCCTTTCATGTTATCCCTGCATGATGTCCCATCCATCAGGCCTGGCACACCGTCGGTCATGCGGTACATGTCTAGACACCACCCAACGTCCATAAGTCTAGGTACAAGCACTCCTCATGATGTCATAGTCTAGTACCGACCCATTGTATTTTGCCAACATACATCTAGAGTAGGGCATCAAGTGGGAGAGGTACTCATGGCTTTCGCCTGACAGGGTGTCCTGGTCATCTCTTGGTTTATGGCACTAGTAGTCTATGGATATGGATACCCTTTATAACTTGTCAGTCCATAATATTTACAGGACCCGTCTTCTGAGGGCGGTTCATCAACCCGAGTCCACCCGTCGAGTTCTGTAGATATAGGGTGGCTTCGTCTAGCCACCCGCATCTTGGTCGAAGCTGATGGTGGAGGTGGTGGGCGTGCTTGTTGGCCCCACCCATGTTGGTTTCAGGTGATTCTCATCAGATCCGGTGTGGGGAGGTGAGGCACAATGATATTTATTTATTTAAAATAATGTTGTTGAAACATGGGTGCTGATGTCAATAGATCTATTGCTACTGTGCAACCATAGTAGCAAAAGGATAGTAGTCATGTTCTATTTGAATGTTGCTACAATGAGTTATGGCCGCGGCTAGAACACCTTATTGTAGTAATGTTGGCTACTTTCATGTGAAGGAATCAACTTAATTTGCTCTATATTTACAATATGAAGAGAGTTATGAGACGCAACCATGAACCAAATAATTTTGCTGGGCTGAGTTTAGCAAGTGAAAGTGAATGAAAATTTTATATTCTTCTATTTTTTTCAATTTTGGTGTTGTTTTTATTTATGCACCTTTGATTTGTGTTTATTTTAAACTAAAAAACTAATTATTATTTTATAATTTTAAATTTTATCATACAATATGACAGTAACACACGATATTATCAACTAGTATAACTATAGATGATGATTACAACAAGTAAAACATGGTGGGCAGCCTCCCCCTCTCCCCAACAAACACAACAGCTCATCCACGGTGGCGCGACCTCGAGGTGCTTGATGGAATGCCAGAGAAAAAGAATGTGAGGGAGAGCAAATATAAAGCACCAGTTTTATCATCTACTAGATGCTTAAAAATAATAATTTATAATGGATCATAGATGTATTTAGTATATTTCAAAGTGGGCTTAAAATATATATATAAACTTGAACCGTAGCGGGTAAGACAGCCTTCAAAGCATTATATTGAGAAGAAGACTTTTTCAGGTAGGTTTTAGAAAACTCCCGAACCCTCCTCTCATCCTTTCATAATGGCCACACAGTCTCATGTGAGTGTCGGACCGGTGCCACACATCATAACCACAGTTAGGGAGGGCCTTAACCTGTGCTTTGACGTGTGAAGAGGTGTGGGGAATTTTTTAACCTAATTTGAAAATTCATTTTCACATAGAATCAAACACGAGACCTGGATGGAAGGTGCTACTCATTGTTAACGTAGACTATGATTAAAATATAATTATTGAGATAGCGTAAGGACTTCTCTACATTTACAATTATTCACAGCCAAAAATGCATTGTTCAAAGAGATTTTTTTCCTTGAGAAATATAGCACAAATATAGATACTTATACATATATGAGTACTTTCCTATAAATACACACATCCTAGCTCTACGAGCACATTCAAAAGTCTGGGCCGATTTGATTTTGAGATTCACGAAGTCGGTCACCAAAAGAGCACATTCAAAAGTCTGGGCCGGCTTGATCTTTAGATTTACGAAGTCGATCACCAAGAGTGTTTCGCTGTTGACGGGGACATCGGCTACCACTGAAAGAATAATTAGCCATAAATATGTAACACTCATGTTAAATCTATAATTTGAATATGTATGAGTTGATTCTACCATAAGAAACCTAACCATATGAGCTAGACTTAGTTTGTGCATTGTTCAATGAGATTTGGATGCAATAAGAAATTCAACAAATACATCTGGGCATGTTGACTACTTCTGGATGATGAATCCTATTGGCAACACGAGAGTCGGGAGCAGTGCTTAAAAATTCGATGGGTTGAAAAAAATCGGATCTGGCCGATTTTGATTTTTTCATCGAATTTTAGTTGAACAGTACCGATTTTTTCGTGAATAGTGCTGATTTTTGAAAAATCGGCCACCACTGAATCCACCAAATTTTGGTGAATTTCGATAATTTGGCTGACTTTTTAAACCTGATCGGGAGGTAGAAATAATCATTGGCAATCAATACAATTAGAGTAAGAAAGAATAGATACATCACAAAAGTAGAAATTCCCCTTTCACCCCTTCCCTTTCTCTTTCCACCCCTACACGTTTTATCAATTACAGTACCTTTTCAAGCCGATCAGGTGGGGGCGGGGGCAGGGTTATAAAAATCGGTCGGTTTTTTCAAAAATCACTAAAAGTCGTTGGAATAAGACCGGTTCAAATTTAAAAATTGTTGCATTACTGTTTATTATTTAAAAAATTTAGAAAAAGATAAAAATCAGTAAAATATATGTAAAAAACTAGATCGAATTTTGAGGTTACTGGTGAAGAAATTTTTGTAAAATTTGGTCATCTAGGTTAGTAAAATTTAAATTTTATCAAATCTGTTTAAACTCATTCAAACGTGTTGGATCGAATTCACTGTTCATGCCAAATTCACTGTTCATTCAGCCGGTTTATTGATGAATTCAGCCGGTATTCGTCGGTTGAGAATTTCACTGTTTATATTTTTAATCAAATAGATTTTGACCACTTTTATCGAATTTCACCAAATTCAGCCAACTTGCTTTTATCGAATTTCACCAGCCAATTTTTTAATATCCACCGGTTTTTTAAACACTGGGTGGGGGTGGGGTGAGGGTGGGCGCTTTTGCCTTGCAAAGCGCCACCGCTCGCGGCGGAAACAAAAGCGGCGCCACGGCCTCGCCTGCACTCTGATCTTCCCCAAGAACCCCGGCGATTCGCCCAGGTTGGCGTCCTCGCTTCGGTCCCCGGAAGCCTTCACCCAGCGCCGCTTAGCTGACTGCCCTCCCTTGGGGAGCGCCGCGCCGATGGAACCGCGCGTTGGCAACAAGTACCGCCTCGGGCGCAAGCTCGGGAGCGGCTCCTTTGGGGAGATCTTCCTCGGTTTGTTCCGTGGCTGGGCCTAAAAGCTGTGTTTTGATGCGAAAGCTATCGCCTTTCCTGTGGCTCTGATGGTCTGTCTAGCTGTTACAGGTACGACTGTGGAGACCAACGAGGAGGTTGCCATTAAGCTGGTGAGTTTGCGCAATAATCTGCTTGGATGTTCCCCTTGTTCGTTGTATTTCTTCATATTTTTGTAGTGAACATACTGCTTTAAGTGTGCCTGTTTCGACTTTGGGTACCTCACTAGTGGATTGGAAGGTGTCTCTTGGAAGTGTTCTAAATGTAAATTTGTTGTATTCAAGTTGTATCTTATTAGTCGGGATTTTTTTTACTACTCGTTCTTCATATGTATGCTCTTTGAATTTATACCCGTGAATCGTACACTGCCTATTGTCACATTTTAGAGTAGTAGTTCATGCAGATATAGACTGAAACAGTACTAAACAATTGTCTCGTGTCAAAATATGATGTCAGCTGGTTTAGAATTTTTTTGGTATAGACAGAGCTGTGCCACCTCTCCCCACCTGTACTTTGTGAATTGTGATAATCATTTTAGTTCATTACATTGAGTAGTCATAGATGAATTTCTTCTGAATGAAGGTGCGCAGATGGGCCATTTTGTATTTTTCATTACAACCAGCATGCATATAGTGTTGTACTTTTTATATCAGAAACAACAGAGGGTAGGCTCCAGTGAAAAGATGATTATCTTATCTGCTTCTGTTCTAAATTTACCTCACTCACTGTGGTGTACTTCGCACAACTATTATTCATAATATGGGAACTTCTTTTAAGAACTGTTGTGATGTCTCCCTCAATCCATTTCTATTGATTATCTCTTGAAATATCCCAGAGTTGGGCATGTGTTGACTGACTAGACCTTTCTCCTTTTGTTTTGCTCAGGAAAGTGTGAAATCAAAACATCCCCAGTTGCTGTATTAGTCAAAGCTGGGATACTGCAGGGAGGAAGTAATACGTGTTGCTTTTTAGTCTAACTTTTCTGTGTTTTATTTTTTAGTGTTATAATTTACACTATCTTTTGTCCTGCAGCGGTAATTCCAAATGTTAAGTGGTTTGGAGTTGAGGGTGATTATAATGTTCTTGTTATGGACCTCTTGGGGCCAAGCCTTGAAGACCTTTTCTGCTTTTGCAGCAGAAAGCTGTCTTTAAAAACTGTTTTGATGCTTGCTGATCAAATGGTGCGTTCTACAATCAAGTGCCAAAGCCAATATTACTTCTGTTACTGTACAGTACAATGTCATTGCCATCTAATTAATTTATGATATTTCTTTTTAACTTCAATATTTTCCCAGATCAATCGAGTCGAGTATGTTCACATAAAGTCCTTGCATCGAGACATTAAACCAGACAATTTCCTCATGGGCCTCGGAAAGAGAGCAAATTAGGCAAGTCTTGTAGGTGCAGTATGCGTACCTATAAGTTTGAGACGTTGCCCTAATGTCCTTATGTAGGTGTAGTTTCATTCATGTTCTCTCTCTATTGTCCTTTAGGTATACATGATTGATTTTGGTCTGGCTAAGAAATACAGGGACAGCTCAACACACCAACACATTCCATACAGGTAATACGCTATAGTCCATGAATCTGTGACTGATAATGAAATTTAACCTTGCTGGATTTCTTATAGCATGGGCATACTAGGCACTGTAATATTGTTGTGTTTGTATATCATTTTTCTATCAATAGATGACTGGATATAAAATAGGAATTATGAAGACTTAATTTTGGTATACTCTATTGCCCTGCCTATGATGCATGATACATTTATCTAATTGAATGCAGAGAAAACAAAATTTTGACTGGAACAGCACGATATGCAAGTGTAAACACTCATCGTGGAATTGGTAAGTCTATTTCAAGTTTGAGTATTTGATCATTTTTATTATTCCTGTTAGAGGATTGTAATAGTATTAGTCATAGGGGTTGTTGGGCCACCTCCTGCGTGAGTATTAGGTCCAGCCCATAGGGGCTGTCTTAGAGCAAAGGCATCAGGGTCTGCCGCTGTAGGGTTTTCCCTCTAGGCGCTGCCACCCCCCCTGTCTCCCAACCCCTATATATTATACCCTCCATGACTCAATAGATCTATCTAATTCTGCGGCTATCCCTCTCCACTAACATGGTATAAGAGGCTAAGTTTTTTTCTTCTTTTTCCACTTCCGCTAACCCTAGCCGCGGGACTGTTCATCCACCGCCGCTAGTTCTGCCCCGTGCGGTCGCCATGCCGGACGACACCGAGGCTGCTGCCCTCCGCGATCGGCTCGAGGCCATCATCAAGGAGGCCGAGGACGTCGAGGCGTAGGCCGCCGCTGCCCGTCACCGCGTCCAGGCCACCCGCCTCCTCCTCGAGGAGGATTCTAAGGCCATCGCCTTAGAGCAGACGGCTACCGCTGCCCGTCAGTGCGTGCCATCTTCACCTTCATCGGCAACTTCCCCGGTCGTGGCCTCGCCGCTCGTCCCCACTTCCTCTTCGACCTACAAAGACACGGTCGTCGCCGGACTTCACCTTCAGGTGGCCGCAGTGCTCAACGTCCGTCAGCTGGTGAACATCGTCCTCAAATCCTCCACCAGCTACGCCAGCTGGCGTGATCTCATGGAGCAGGCTCTACAGCACTATGCCCTGCTCCAGCACGTCACAGACGACACTCTGTCCACTAATCCGGTGTGGATTCGGATGGACAACGTCATCCTCAACTGTATTAGCAACTCCATCTCGGTGGATCTTCACCAGGTAGTCCGGAAACGCGGATGCATGGCGCGCCACCTCTAGCTCGCTATCGAGAACCAGTTTCTCAGTAACCGTGAGCAACGTATTCTTCACCTTGATGCTGCCTTTTGTACTTTTGTTCAAGGTGACCTCTCGGTCAATAAGTACTGTCGCAAGTTCAAGGCCATGGCTGATGGTCTGGCTGACCTCGGCGCACCCGTTGAAGACCGAATCCTCATCCTCAACATCCTTCGGGGGCTAAACTAGCGCTTCAAGCACGTGGGCTCCATCATTTGGCGCTACTCGCCATTTCCGAACTTTCTCAAAGTTCGGGATGATCTGCTCCTGGAGGAGATTCACATGGACAGTACCGGGCCTCCGGCTGCCCCGACGGCGCTCTACACCAACATTGCGTCCTTGGCGGCCAAGCCACCGTCTTCCACACCGTCTCGTCCGCCCAATGGCGGCAACGGCAGCGCCGGTGGCAATCGGACCAAGTACCACAACAAAAACCGCAATAGCGGTCATGGCGGCGGCCACAACGGCAATAACAGCACCGGCAGCGGAGGTAATATTTCTACTCTTCATCCTTTAGCCTCGTCCAATCCTTCCTCTATCGTTGTAGGTAGTGGCTCTTCTCTTCCGATCACCTCAGTAGGGGACTCAGTTCTTTCCGGACCATTTTACCTTAACAATATTTTGCTTGCTCCTGACTTGGTTCAAAGTCTCTTCTCTGTTCATCGTTTTACAATTGACAATTGGTGCTCTATAGAATTTAACCCGTTTGGTTTGTCTGTGAAGGATCTTACAACCAAGAACGTGATCGTCAGGTCGAATAGCACCGGCCCGCTGTATACGATGCGTCTTCCCGGGTCTCTCACTCCATCTTTTAGCGCTGTGGCCGCCCTTACTGCTGTTCCCCACGCCCTTACTGATGTCGCTCCGACCACGTGGCACTGTCGTCTTGATCATCCTGGCTCTGACGCTTTATCTAGTTTATCGCGATCATCCTTTATTCAGTGTACCGGCAAGAAACATGATTTTTGTCATTCATGTCAGTTAGCCAAACACACTAGGTTACCCTTTTGTAGCTCATCGCATCGTGCGGAACATCCTTTTGATCTTATACATCTGGATCTTTGGACATCTCCTGTTGTTAGTGTGTCGGGTTCTAAGTACTATCTGATTATTCTTGATGATTTTACTCATTATTTATGGACTTTTCCCCTAAAACTTAAATCTGACACCTTCACTACCTTGTCCAATTTCTTTGCCTATGTGTCTACTCAATTCGGCAGGACTCTTGCCTATGTGTCTACTCAATTCGGCAGGACTGTCAAAGCTATCCAGTGCGACAATGGACGTGAGTTTGACAACTCTTCCACCCGCATCTTCCTCCTGTCGCACGGCACACAACTCCGGATGTCGTGTCCTTACACGTCCCCACAAAATGGTAAATCTGAACGTATTATTCGTTCGGTTAATAATGTCATCCGCACTTTGCTGATTTAGGCTTCTCTTCTTGGGCGTTATTGGGAAGAAGGCATTCACACAACTACATACCTGTTAAACTGTCTTCCCACAACGGTGATTCAGGCTGCGTGACCTCATCTTGCCCTGTTTAGTTCTACGCCCTCCTACGAGCATCTGCGCGTCTTTGGTTGTACGTGCTACCCTAACATGACTACCACCGCGCCACATAAGCTCTGCCCACGCTCCACCCGGTGTGTCTTCTTGGGCTACTCTGCCGACCACAAAGGCTATCGTTGCCTTGATCTCTCGACAAACCGCCTGATCGTCTCACGGCATGTGGTTTTTGATGGACAGTTTCCCACTCGCTGCCTCGCCCAGTCTAACTGACCTCGATTTTCTTTGTGAGTCGGCCCCACGGTTTCCACCATTGGGACCCACCTCACCACTGCAGGTACCTCTACTCTGGCACCCCGCCAACCAGCACCAGAGATCCCTCCGAGCTTTGATCCTCCTGTGGCTCCCCTACCCGCCCCGACAGTTCCTCCAGGATTTTTGCCCCAGGCGGCTACCACGACTGTGCCACCTGCCGTCACAGACGACCCGCCACCCCGTACATGGCCGGCCTCACCGGTTATCTACGTCCGGCGGGAGGTGGGAGCTGGCGCTGCGGGGACACGTGGCGCCCCTGGAGCTGTCCTGAGCCGGGAGTGGGTGCCAGAGCTGCGGGGACACATGGAGCCCCCAGAGCTGCCCTAAGCCGGGAGGTGGGCGCCGGAGCCCCGGGGACACGTGGCGCCCCCGGAGCTACACTGCATCGGGAGGTGGGTGCCGGAGCCGCGGGGACACTTGGTGCCCCCGGAGCTGCCCTGAGCCGAGAGGTGGGCGCCAGAGCCGCGGGGACACGTGGTGCCGCCGGAGCTGCCCTAAGCCGGGAGGTGGGCGCCGGAGCCCCGGGGACACGTGGAGCCCCCGGAGCTGCCCTGCGCCGGGAGGTGGGCGCCGGAGCCTCGGGGACACGTGGCGCCCCCAGAGCTACACCGCTCCCTCTTCCGCGCCCTTCCGTGTACGGTCAGGGCGTGGTGGTGCCTGTCACGCCCCAGATAATCCACATCGGATGATCACACGGGGCAAGACCGACTTCAGGGTGGTGCCTGATCGTCTTGTCCTCACCGCTGCGACCCCTTCACCGACACCATCCCCAATCCCCTCCTACGCTCGTGCTGCGCTTGCCGATCCCCATTGGCGTGCGGCTATGGAGGAAGAGTACGGAGCCCTGATCAGCAATGGGACCTGGGAGCTGGTTCCCCGACCTCAGGGCTCCAACGTTGTCACCAGCAAGTGAGTTTTCACGCACAAGCTCTGTGCTGATGGGACCCTTGATCGCTACAAGGCCCGTTGGGTCCTTCGGGGTTTCACTCAGCCCCCCGGGCCGACTACGACGAGACCTTCAGCCTGGTTGTGAAACCGGCCACTGTTCGCACGGTGCTCGCCACTGCTGTCTCCCGTGCTTGACCCATTCAGCAGCTCGACGTGAAAAATGCCTTCCTCCACGACACTCTCTCCGAGACAGTCTTCTACTGCCAGCCCACAGGCTTCACCGACCCTGCTCACCCTAACTTGGTTTGTCGCCTCCACAAGTTCCTGTACGGGCTCAAGCAGGCACCCCGGGCTTGGTACAGTCGGTTTGCTACCTACCTGGCCACCCTGGGGTTCATTGAAGCCAAGTCGGACACCTCGCTGTTCATCTTCCGTCGTGGCTCAGACACGGTATATCTGTTACTTTATGTTGAT
>VSTD030001878.1:0-12465 GCA_008808055.3 Sporobolus alterniflorus | reverse complement strand
CATCTAACAGACCACAATCTTCAGGATAACTCATGACATCTAAGTTAAGATTCTTTCATTGCTTATCATAGATTCTGGTAAGTTCATGAGGAACATTGACCAAACAAAATAACCAGGCAAACATGCCAGCAAACGGCAATCAAGGAGTAAACAATCTATCACCTATTCAGAATGATGTTTCCCATGATAACTATGTAATCAAACAAACACTTGGAATAATGCATGACAGATGGTGCCTCAAAGTGAAAGGACACATCTCAAACTCAATCGAACCTAATACTTATAAATGTCTTGAGCATTCTTATGCCCTTGTGGAACAAATGGTGCAACATGGTGTGTAAGGATGGATAGCACAACAGCTCTACAGGAAAGCAAATAAATCAAGCATGACTCTTATTTTACCTCTGTGTCACATGCATGAATGAAGCTCTTGTACTTTGTAGTAAGCAGCTGAACTACATTCCTGGCTGACTCAATATTGTCAACTATCATAACTTTGTCGTAGATGCCTGCAAGTGCCTTCCGTGCATTTACAGATTCCTTGGACAAAGATTCTGTTACTGGTAAAGATGAAATCACCTTTTTAGCTATAACTTTATGCTCCTTTTTGTCACCATCATAAGCCTTATCATCAAACTCCAAAGCCAACTCTGTAGCGACCAGAGGATTGTCTGCTAGTGATGAATCAAGCCATGGAGCCTCCACCTCAGAGCCACTGGGCACACTCAACTGTTTGACACTATTATTTACAACACTAACACCGTCTGGCACAGATGCCGCAGGCTGCTTTATCATTCTATGCCCGACCGCTTCTGTACTGTCACATCTATTTACAATTGACATAGATGATACATGGTCTCTTAGATTATGCAGGGGGCGGCTGTCTAAACTCTAAACCCCTGTGATCCTCTGCAAGTTCATGAAGACTTCCAGCCCGTAGAGGAGTGGTCCCATTATATATGTTTTTCTTGATGTTGTTGATGGTTCTGAGATAAAGTAGCCTCTTGCTCTCCTCGACCCATTCCTGTGCAATATTTTGCACATTGAAGTTGGCATAGAACCCAACCTTGAAATTACCATTTCCTCTAATTCCCATATCTGAGCTATAGTCTTGCCTGCCAATCAAAAGCATTCTCTAGGTTAGAAAGCGCACGGGCATTCTCTAGGCGAGGAGAGGCGGCGTTGGTGGAGGAAGCAGAAGGGCGACGACGACAACCACGGCGGCGCCGAGCCGGGGCACCGCAGCAGCGGCCCGGGCCCCGACCGCAGCGCCGCCATGGACCCCACGAACCGCCTCAGCTTGGACGCGGCTTCCCTCCTTCCCGCGACTCCGCCGCCGGCGAGGCCGAAGCCGCAGGGCGCCTTCTTGCAGTATGCTCGAGAAGGCTAGCGGGAGGTGGTGCGCGGAAGCATTAGAGCTTCGGCGCGACGCGGGAAGGGGGCTGTTGCGGCGGCGGCCGGAGTGGCGGAGCCTGAGGTTTGGGGCTGGGGAAAGGCCAATGGGAGTGAGGGTTTAAGCGGGGGCCGGGGGCGTCTTTGGCTGGTCTGTAGCGGCGAAACCCGCTTCCCTGGCTGGACGGCGTAGTTTAGAATCGAAGGGAGGGCCCATGAATATTTGTACTCCAATATATACCATGTGATTTCAAAGTCATCACCACCGGATCCGTGGCGCAATGGTAGCGCGTCTGACTCCAGATCAGAAGGTTGCGTGTTCGATTCACGTCGGGTTCAAACCCCCGAACCAAACCGGATTATGTTTTTGCAATTCCTTCCTTTCGGCGAGCGCGCTTACCAATTTTTTTGTTCCGCCGATTCTTCCATCTCCACAGGCCACAGCATCTCTGATCTCGATCTCACTCACACAAATGGAAACGAATCGGATTCTTCTTGTTATTTAGTGCACACCCATCACTCTCGCGCTCAAAAATATCTTTTGAGGAAAAGGGAAGGATCGCAGAGGAGACCCGAAGCCATGGCCATGGATCCAAGCAGCGCGGCGGCGCAGGTGCGCCGGAGCGAGGAGGAGGCGGAGGCCTTTTTCCGCGCAGCGCCGCCGCTCCGGGATCGGGACCGCGTTGCCGCAGACCTCGCCGACTTCGTCGCCCGCCACTCCGCCGGCAAGTGACCCCCCGATCCCTCACTTCTCCCCTCCTGCTCTCTCTCATCTCTCCAGTTCGTCTCCTCCCGCCGGCTCCGAGTCCTGACCCCGATCGCGAGTGCTGCAGGGAGCCGCGGAGTGGTGTGCGTCACCTCCGGCGGCACGACAGTGCCCCTGGAGCAGCGCTGCGTGCGCTACATCGACAATTTCAGCTCCGGCCAGCGGGGGGCGGCGTCCACCGAGTACGCATGCGAACCACACTTGTCTTTTAGTTGTGTATAAAGCTCTGCTTTCTGTGGAGTTGGTCACCGTAGTTTAATTTCTTGGGAAAATGCAGGTACTTTCTCAAGGCCAGCTATGCTGTCATCTTCATTCATCGCCGGTGAGTCCCTCGAGCCTCACATTTTTCTATTGCTTCGATGGATCATGGGACCGAAGTGGCTGCATGCTCTAATTTTCGCTGGAATTCAGCTGTGTAGTTGGTAGTTCAGCTTCACAGACCATAGTATACCTAGGCTTTTGGCTTGTGTCGTAGCCTCTTAGGATGCTTGGTGTAGTGTAGTTAGCTTCAAGCAGTTCAAATTCAGTTCATCGCTGCAATGTCTGGGTGTTGTCAGTGACCCTAGTGCATCTTTGCAGTGGGAGCAAGCAGCCGTACTGTAGATTTCTTCCAGAGGATTCATTTCTGGATCTTTTTGAGATCGGTGGAAATTCAGAGATCCAAGGTTTGTAGATTGTCATCCAGAATTCTCTTTCATGCAAGCTTGACCATTCTTGCTTGCCACTGCTGCTTTTTTTTATGTTGCTATTTTAGCCTACCCTGACTTGCTTGAGACTAAAAGGTTTTATTGTTGTTGTTGTTGACTTTCACTAAATGTTCAACCTCCTCACTTTGTTCTTTTATAGTAGTTTCAACTTTTGAGTAATCTTTAAATGAATATTGGTATCCTCTTTTGAAACATCTGTTATTATTGTTTTTTTTCAATTGTGCATTGCAGTTCCACAATCTCACTCTACGGTGGTCAAGGCAGCGATTAGCAATTATCGCAAGGTACATACATGCATCTATTTGTATGTCACTTTCTCGTTTCATGCACTAGCTGCAAGTCATATGGTACCATGGCCATGGATTGTAATTTATGATTACAGGCAATTGATGAGGGCCTACTTCTGAAACTTCCTTTCACTACAATTTTTGAGTATCTTCAGGTATCAAACAGCTCCCACATTTAATATTTTCATTTTTTGTGTCAACCTCATAAATGACAAATATTTTTGTTGTTCTTTTTCTATTGTCAACAGTTACTACAAATAACAGCTACTTCTATGAGTTGCTTGGGGCACCGGGGAATGTTTTATCTTGCTGCGGCAGTTTCTGACTTCTATGTTCCTTGGGAAAGCATGGTACGTCTGTCTTCAGATATTGCATGTGTTACATAATATTCGAGCAAGTCATTCAACTGCTTACAGTTGGAGTACAGCAGGATTACATATGGAAATCATAGGTGCATACCAGATGATCACACTGTTAGGATTCTAGATTGCCATTGTTGTTGTACATCATAGGTAGCGATCGCAATACATGTTTTTTTACATTTGCTTCCTCCATAGATACAAGATCTTTTTCCTCCTTTCTTTTAGAAACAAGTTCTTTTTCTACTGTGAATAATTATATGTGAAAGACTGCTGAAATGGCATCCATGGTACAAAATGCTTCACAGGCTAAACATAAAATTGAGTCCGCCAGCGGCCCTCTAAATATGCAACTCAATCAAGTTCCAAAAATGCTTTTCATCCTCAGAAATCATTGGGCTCCTTCAGCATTTTGTGTATCCTTCAAGGTTAGTACTATCTTGATGTCCAAACACTTTCCGACCTTTTTCACTAAATCTTCAGGGTGTATTGTATTTCTTTGTTGACATCTGCCTTACTGATTATTCATAAAAACTGCAGCTTGAGACAGATCCTAACATTCTTCTACAGAAAGCAGAGATGGCTCTGAAAAAGTATGGTATGAACGTCGTGGTGGCAAATGAGCTTGCCAACTACAAAGATGTAGTGGTGATGGTCACCAGCAGTGGCAGGACAACCGTGAGCAGGAACAGCGAGGAAGACCTGGAAGAACAGCTAACTGAGCTCCTGTCAAAGATGCATTCCGACCACATTGCCCAGTCAAATTCAGAGGACAATCAAACAAAAAACGCGAGCTAAGATGGTAACATATGTGAGACAGGAGTCATAACAACATTACCTTTTTTATTTTGAGGAATCAGCAACATTACCTGTTGATGCATGGTTCATCGTATGCTCAATGTGAAGCAGCAGATGGATACCAGCGTTATGAATCATTACAATATCTTTGGGTATTCGAGTTTAAATGTAAGCGAGGTAAATGTAGCATTATGATGTTACTGTGCAGTTGGCACATCTGAGGCTCTGTGACGGGAACAGTGATGAATTATAGAAAAGTATATTGACGAGAGCTTTGCAACAATACGTAAGGGGTCATGGTTGTCTTTGGTTTTTTACCCCTACCCAGCACCATTATTTACCTTTTTTTAGGTTGACGTAACACCCGCCGGCTTCCTCCATACCACGTCTTGTACAGAGTTATGTCGTCAACGCTCTTCGTTGAACACCTGTTCAACACATACAGAGCGGTGATCACCACCTCACCCCAGAACCATCTGGGTAGGTCTTTGACCTTCATCATGCTTTTGGTGGTTGCCACCACCGTCCTATTCCGACGCTCGACGATGCCATTCTGCCGCGGGTTGTAAGGCGTCGTGTGTTGACGATGCACGTCCTCAGCCGCACAGTAGTCCATGAACTCCGTTGCGGTGAACTTGCCTTCACGATCGGTGCGAAGTGCCTTCAGCTTGAGGCCGGACTCGCCCTCCGTTTGCACCTGGATGTCTTTGATGGCAGTCGCTGCACGATCCTTGGAAGGAATTGCGGCTACCCACATGTACCTGGTGAGATCATCCACAAGCAGCAGAAAGTACTTGTTACCCTTTAGCGTCGCCGGTGAGATTGGACCGCACAATTCGTCATGCACCAGCTCCAGGCGTCGTTCCGCCCGATACTCCGCCTTCATCAGAAACGAGGTGTATTGTTGCTTCCCAGGTTGGCATGCCTCACACAACTGCCCTACTTGACCTATGTTCGGTAGGCCATGCACCAGCTCCTCCCGAGCCAGCTTTTGGAGAGCTGCCATGTTGACGTGGCCGAAGCGCTCATGTCAACGCCATGCCACCTCGTCGCCGCACCCACGCACCGCCAAGAATGTCGGCTACACGAACATCAGTTGGAGAAGGTACAAGCGGTACAATGAATTTGAATATTGTTCAGTATTTGGCTATTTGAGTGTATGTGAATATTATTATGTGAATTTGAATCCTGTATTAATTCAAATTTGAAATATTCAATTATATTTTGAATATGTATCTTTTAAATGGTGTTGGCTGGATTACAGTAGCTGACGCCATAGATGCATCTTTGGTATCGGCTGTCTACTATTGACCGACACCAAAGATTATTTGACTCACCCCGAGCAAAGGTTTTTTCGTATCGGTTGTATTATGACAGCCGACACAAAAATGGGTCATTTTTTATATCCTATAAAGGGTATTAGATTCGCTGGCTGACACCAAAGATAGGTTACCAGTCGGCATTATAAACCTTTTTTCTAGTAGTGGGTGGGACCATCCTGCCACCTGAGCCATCTGTGAAATATGGCAGACAGGCGAGGATGCGGAGCACCCTGGTAGGCCATCGTCCTGTCTCATCATGCTGCATAGGCTGGCACTGACATTATACCACTTTCCCATCGGTGTGAGATCCCTGGGACTGATGACCTGCTTTGGTGCGGAAGGCCCGAGTCCCTGACAGGATGAACCTTTCATGGGGAAACCCGTCCCCATCGGGGGGGGGGGGGGGGGGGAGGGGTGGTCTTATCTGACATCAGGGTGATCATGATGATTATGCGTATTCACATGGTGGACTCACTATGTAAGACGGTGATGGGACGGTGATGCGTGTTCATGTGGCTCCAGTAATCAAGTACCTAGTGCTAGGCGCACATGAGTGCTTGTGACTACGTCCTATCATGCCATGCTTTAAATGGTGCTACTTAACAAGGTCTCGGACGCAGTGGTGTCTACCTGGTATTGGAGAGCCCCGGGTATGACCGCCGGGGGCCTAGGTCCAGTTACAAGGAGGATCTATAGTGGGTGGGTAGGTGGTAAAATCCTGACTGTCTGTGGATACTGTGATGGGAGAGAGGATCGGTACAGATTATTCTCAGATCTCATTCTTTTTAGTTCGGTACCCCCTCCTCTTCAGCCAGGTGTGGTGGGACTGTATCTAGTACGAGGTAGTTGATTCCTCAGCCATTTACCGTTGGAGGAAACCGAGATTTTTAGACTGTAAAGAACGACCTAGGGTACCCAGATACAATACCTGACAATATTTTAAATCCAAAAGAGTAGTGGATTTTGCGCAGAGTCACAACCACCCACTTGCCATCGCATCAGTCCAAGATTGCTCACCAGATTGTGAGGCCATTCTCGCTCAGTGTGGCACGATAAGAAGCCAAGAACACGTATCCGATACCCGTGAAGAGAAACAGGTAGAGAGCTTTTCCTAAAGAAAACAGTAGAGAGCACAAAACAATGGGCTGCTGAGGACCTGAAGCTGCTGGGCGTCGATGTGAGCCCGTTCGTGATCCGGGTACACATGGCGCTGATCATGAAGGGCATGAACTACGATTACGTCAAGGAGGACCTCAGTAACAAGAGCGAGCTGCTCCTCAGCTCCAACCCAGTGCACAAGAAGGTGCCGTTGCTCATCCATAATGGCAAGCCCATTTGCGAGTCCCTCGTCATCATGCAATACGTTGACGATCTCTTCACCGGTACTGGCATTCCGTACATCCTACATGCCGACCCTGTTGGTTAACTTAGTAGCTTAGTAATCATGTTAGCAATTCAGTTTTGCATTTAGTCGTGGGTGAGGTGGGGCATGTGCCATGCCACCACATCTTCAGGGCACGTCGCGCATGCGATAACGGCATGCACCCGGGTCTTCAGCTCATGAATGGTGCGCACGTCATGCGCGGGAGAGCACGGCACCATGGGCGGCAAGGCGGGAGAACCAGGCACATATGTCCACGATGGCCACAATCTCAATCTCGCATCCTGCATGCTATAAATAAAAAAAAACACAATAAGAGGAGGGACGCTTTGGACCTCCCAACGAATCTCACGTGCGTGTGAACTGGTGTTGGTTTCTCTTGGCGTTTGGCGATGAGTTTTGATCCTTGGTTCTGTCAATTAGTACCAGAGTGGTTAACCATCACCGGCGATTGAGGGGAAGTCATGTCGAGTCTTCCGCATGTCAAGTCTTCCGCCGGAGCGTTCGCTTTCTCCAATCAGGCCTGGTAGGTAGCCACCAAGGTGGGCGCGACGGCACAGGAGTGATCACAGTCGTGGTGAAGTCATCATTGAGCGCATCATCGAGAAGCAAGTTGTTGCAGTGGCTGGCAACTTCCCGATCCTGAGAAAGACCAATTACTATGATTGGACCGCCCTCATGCACGTGATGCTATAGGCAAGGAGCTTGTGGTGCACGGTGAGCGAAGGCACATTAGATTATATGGAGAATCACATGGCTCTGGAGGTTATCTCCAGGGTTGTGCCGGTGGAGATGATGAGAACCATCGTGAGCAAGCCAACGGCAAAGGCTACATGGGAGGTGATCATCCTGCACAACATCAGCATCGATCGGGTGCAGATGGTGAAGGCGAACTCCCTCAAGCACGAGTTTGATTTGCTCACGTTCAATGATGGTGAGTCGGTGGATGACTTCGGCATGTGCATCGGCTAGATCATGAACCAACTCATCATGCTTGGGTGCGAGTACAAGGAGGAGGAAATTGTGGGTGGTTCCTTCTAGCGTTGCCGCCGAAGTTCGAGCAGATCGCAGTGACAATTGAAACTCTACTCGGCTTGGAGTCCATATCAGTCGACGAGCTGATCGCCCGACTCAAGCCCTCAGAGGAGAGGATCAATCGCAATGGCGGGAAGAGCATCGCAAGCCTGAACTTGATGGAGGATGAACTGGTGGCGCAGTTGTCCTCATGTCTGAAGGTGTCGGTCAATGGTGTCCCGGATCATTCAAAGGAATCATCATCAAGCAACAACAAGCACGGCCGCGGCAAGGGTTGTGGCTCTGGCAGTCAAAGCGAAAACCATGGTGGTGAGAGTTCTGGTGGGCGCGGCGGTGAGACGCTGGCGTGTGCGGTGGTGAGAGCGCTGGCCGTGGCGACGATGAGACCAGTGGTGATGTTGCAAGCAATGAATGCCGCTACTGTGGTGAGAGGGCATTGGACCCGCGAGTGCCCAAAGAAGAATCAAGATGAGGAGGTGCACGCCGTGCAAGCAGAGGAGGAGGATGGACCAACTCTGTTCATGGTGAGTGCGACTGTCATTGAACCGATCCCGGACACGGTGCATTTGGATGAGAGCAAGCTTTTCGTCTAGCTGGGGATGAAGGGCAGTGGTGATAACTCTCTCTAGATCCTAGATTCAGGGGCGACTAACCATATGACAAGCGTGTGCATGATGTTCTCTAAAATTGATCTCAGGGTTCACGGCACCGTTCGCTTTGGAGATGGATCGGTGGCCAACATTGAAGGGCGCGGCTCCATCCTTGTCAAGTGCAAGATGGCGGCCACAAGGCAGTCATTGGGGTGTATTACATCTCATGCCTCACAGCAACCATCATCAGTCTCGGCCAATTGCAGGAGGCCGCATACAAGATTGTGTTGCATGATGGCTTCCTCAAGCTGTGGGATTGGGCCGGGACACTGGTTGCAGGGTGAAGCACACGTCAAATAGGCTGTACATCCTTTACCTCAACGTCGACCATCCTGTGTGTCTGGCGGCACAAGGCACAAGCCCAGCATGGCGCTGGCATTCAAGGTATGGAAATCTGAATTTCTGCGGACTCAAGCGGCTGGCAGAGGGTGAGATGGTGAGGGGCTTGCCGCAGATCAATCACATTGATCAGGTCTGCAACAGCTGCCTCGCGGGGAAGCAGAAGTGAGCCACATTCCCATTTGTGGCCAAATATCGTGTAGAGGAGATGTTGGTGCTGGTGCACGGGGACCTTTGCGGTCCAGTGACGCTGGTGACGCCGGGCAGGAAGCGGTACTTTTTCCTGTTGGTCGATGACGTGAGCCGCTACATGTGGCTTGTGTTGTTGGCAATGCAGGATGAGGCACTGTCGGTGTTCACCGCGTTCCAAGCACAGCTAAAGTAGAGGTAGGAAGGAAGATTGGGACTCTCCGCACAGACCGTGGCGGGGAGTTCATGGTGCGTAGCTTCATCGAGCACTGCTCCAAGCAAGGAGTGCAACGACATCTCACAGCCCGTACATGCCGGAGCAGAATGGGGTCGTGGAAAGGAGGAATCAATTGGTGTTGGGCATGGCTCGCAGCATGCTCAAAGTCATGTCGATGTCGAGCTACTTCTGGGGGGAGGCCATGATCACCGCGGTGTTCATTTTGAACTGGTCACCAACCCAGAGCGTTGAAGGGAAAATACCATATGAGGTATGGCATGGCGAGAAACCTTTAGTGACTTATCTTCACACTTTCGGATGTGTTGCACACATCAAACAGGGCAGCAAGCATCTTGGCAAGCTGGAAGATCGCAGCACCATGATGGTGTTCATTGGGTACGAGCCCAGCTCCAAGGCTTGGAAATTCTACAATCCAGTGACACGGTGAGTTCACGTGTCCCGCGACGTGGTCTTTGAAGAAGATTGTGTGTGGGATTGGAGTGATGAAGAAATCGGGGATGGTGAACCATTCCGGATGGAGTACATTGCGGTCGGTAGCACGTGCTCAGCTATGGGCGACACTGTGTGGCCAGACTTGCCTCTGGTCACGCCCGCGATAGGCTCACCGACAAGGTCTTCACCAAGGAGCATGGCAATTCCCACACGTGGGTCTGAGCCGCGCACACCTCCCATCCCGGTGGTGCCCGAGGTGGTCAGGCATGCCACGCCGCCGGCAGAAACGCCTGATGTCGATGAGGATGCAGAGGGTGCTCCACTTCAGTTCAGCACAATGGCCAACTTGCTGGGAAATGGGCACTGGGTAGCAACTAATACATGGCCGATAGAGGAGTTGCTTGCAGCGATCAGTGAAGAGCCAGCCACTGTGGAAGAAGCATTGAAGAGTAATCCCTGACACTGCCATGATGGAAGAATTGGGGTCAATCAAGGAAAATCGGACATGGTCGCTAGTTGACTTGCCAAGAGGCCACAAACTGATCGGTCTAAAGTGGGTATTCAAGCCCAAGCATGATGAACATGGAGAAATTGTGAAACATAAAGCAAGGTTAGTGGCAAAGTACTATGTGTAGAGGCAAGGCTTAGATTTTGATGAGGTATTCGCTCCCGTTGCAAGAATTGAATTGGTGAGAGTCATGTTCATATTAGCTGCTCATCTGAACTTGTCTGCCCACCATTTGGATGTCAAATCCGCCTTTCTCAATGGCGACTTGGGAGAGGAAGTTTATGTCTCACAACCTCCAGGCTTCGTCAAGCAAGGCCAAGAGCAGAAGGTGTACAAGCTACGTAAAGCACTCTATGGCTTGAGACAAGTGCTGAGGGCATGGAATTCGAAGCTAGATTCAGTACTGCATGAGCTAGGATTCAACAATTTCAAAACAGGTTGTACACTCGGGTCAAGAACAATGTGAGACTTGTGGTGGGAGTCTATGTCGACGATTTGATCATCATGGGGGAGTTTGATCATGAGCTGAATCTGTTCAAAGGTGACATGAAGAAGATACTTCGGATGAGTGACGTTGGTGGCCTGTCTTACTATTTGGGCATTGAAGTAAAATAGAGGCATCATGCATTGGACTGAGCCAATGTGCCTATGCAACTAAGCTGCTTGAGAAGGCAGGATTGAGCAACTGTAATTCGTGTGCAACTCCCATGGAAGCAAAGTTGAAGCTATCAAAGGAGAGTGTGTCAGCACCAGTGGACGCCACCATGTATCGCAGCTTGGTTGGCAGCCTCAGATATCTGCTCCATACAAGACCGGACTTGATAGTTCACAGAAGCAGAAGGCAGTTGCTTTCTCGTCGTGCGAGGCTGAGTACATCATAGGCACTTCGGCGGCATGTCAAGGAGTATGGCTCGCATGACTGCTATGCCACGGATCATGATGGACAATATGTCTGTGATTGCTCTGAGTAAGAACCCGGTTCTTCAAGGCAGGACCAAGCATATCAGGACTAAGTACCATTTCATCATGAAGTGTGTCGATCGTGGTGAGATTGTGCAGGAATTAGTGGGCACCATGGATCAGCTCGTGGACATTCTGATGAAGCCTCTCACAAGGGTGTGTTTCCAGGATTTACGTGGAAGGATCGGCGTGATCAAGCTAATCGGCAACTGAATCAGGAGGAGATTGTTGGTTAATTCAATAGCTTAGTAATCATGTTAGCAATTCAGTTTTGCATTTAGTCGTGGGTGAGGCGGGGCATGTCCCGTGACACCACATCTTGAGGGCACGTCCCATGGCGCACATGTGATGACCGCATGCGCCCAAAGTCTTCAGCTTGTGAACGGTGCGTGCGTCGTACCTGGGAGAGCACGTCATCGTGGACAGTAAGGCCGGAGAACGGGGCACGCATGGCCAGGATGGCCATAATCTGCATCTCACATCCTGCATGCTATAAATAGAAAAAAAAACACAAAATGAGGAGGGACGTTTTGGACCTCCCAACCAATCTCGCGTGCGTGTGTGTGAACTGGTGTTCGTTTCTGTTGGCGTTCGGCGACCAGTTTTGATCCTTGGTTCTGCCAGACCCATACGAGCGCGACATTTCTCGCTTCTGGGCTGCATACGTCGACGACCAAGTACACAATTTTTTTCCTCTGTTCCGTTACACCTTATCAGGGAACCAAATTACTGTGTGGTGCTGTCTTGCACTCTTGCTTGCAGTTTTTTCCAGTCCTGGCCGGCATCGTACCGCTGCCGATGGAGCAGGAGGGAGCTCAAAAGATGAAGGAAACGTTAGCTGTGATTGAGCCTCTCGAGGAGGCCTTCGCCATATGCTCCAAGGGCAAGGCGTTCCTCGGCGGCGACTCCATCGGGTACCTTGATATTGCGCTCGGGTCGTTATTGATCTGGATCGGGGCGATCGGCAGAATGTGCAGCCTTGAAATCATTAGCCCCAGAAAGACGCCTTGTTTGTCGGCATGGGTGGAGCGATTTGGAGAAAGTGCGGCAGCCAAGAAGGTGGTGCCGGAGGTGGAAAAGGCGGTGCAGTATGGTAAGAAGC
>VSTD030001877.1:0-12466 GCA_008808055.3 Sporobolus alterniflorus | reverse complement strand
TCTCCTCTTTTCACCCCCTTTTCCTCCTTGAGCGCGACTCGAGCACCGCATATCCTCACTGCTCCTCACCCATCGCCGTCGTTGAACCCCTCCTGGAGATTACCGCATTTCAAGCTACCGTTGTCGCCATTTTCCCTCGCCACGGTGAGCTCGACCACACACTCCTTTCTCCTTGGTCGGGTGGTCCCTCACCTCCCCCGTCTCCTCCTCCAGTTGCAGGACCTCGTCGCTGCCCTCCTCGGCCACCGGACCCTGCCGCCGCCTTGGAACATCGATGAGCCACCACCAATCTTCCCCCTCACCGTTGACCCGCCGCTTGGGTGAGACATAGCCGCCGCCACCTTGTCAGGCGTGGTGCTCGCACCGCATTCCCCAGGACACCTTGTCCGTCGGTGAGCCCGGGCCGACTGCGTCATGCACAGTAACCACGTGGTGGGTGTGTTCGACGTGCCTGGAGTCACGCTCGTAGGCCGTTCCTACTGTGGGCTGGGCCACGCTGGCGGACCCCGCGCCCAGCATTGTTGCTGCGGGCCGAATGCAGCCCCACCAGTCAGAAATTCTTTTTCCCATTTCTTTAAAAAATCCTAGAAATTTGTAGTAACTTCTAAAATACATAGAAAATGAAATATAGCTTCGAAAAATGTAAGATAAATTTTGGCAAAAACCTCATGGGTAGAATTACGCATAGAAATTGACCTTATCATTATTTTCTCAATATTGTATTGTACAAAATTACATGAAGTAAAGCATTAAAGTATTTTTCTATAAATATATGTACATGTTCATACTCTAATTTTTTGCTTGCATATTCATATCATGGACAGTAGATCATACAAAAATTCCCATAATTAATTGCTGCTTCAAATAATTTCTAGGATTTAATCTTTGTTCCTACAGTAAAGAAATTGTATAAAATAATTTTTGCTTATAAAAATATTAATTCTTTGTAGGAAACTTCCTTGCACTCTATAGGAGCTGTAGAATATCAGAGAGCAATATTAGATGCATATAGTGCATGTTATTAATTTTCTAAGCCATAGTTAAATTACTAAAATACTAAAAATGCTAAAGGTAATTTAGTAAATAGCTTATAGGGGTTAAGATGGTTAAGTTACTCATGATCATGCAACATACTACTCTTTGCACCCCATGTATTGTATTTTTTTGTCTCATCCTTGCATATTATGATAGATCACGTGGAGCTAGGACGCGAGGAACCGATGGAGCCAGCACCAGTCGAGGATGCTAACCCCGAGCAAGACCAAGGCAAGCACCAGTGCATCTAACCACATTCCTTGAGCTTTATTTATCTTTTATATCTTATTTGTGATTTTTGAATGCGCATTAGGTTATAGGAGTTGAATTTATGCGTTAGTTGCATTAAGACGACCTTCCGATCTATCCTTGATGATCCTATGGCTAGAGATAGGATATTAGCTGTGGCTAGGTGCAGTTGTAGGCTACGGTAGATGGCTGAGTGGTCAGAATACCACGTGATAGTCATAGGTCCCTTTAAATGCAAACTCTGGTTTAATTGTTAGAACTTAGTTAAACTGGAGATCGAGCGGGACCTTGTAGGTGGAATGGGGAGATTATTGGTTGGAAAGGTCGAGGAGTGGTATGTGGAAAGTTGGCACCTTCAAGGCTGTAGCCCCCACCTGTGTTGATTAAGGATCGATGAGTTGGCCCCCGTGAGCAAGTATTGAACATACCGATCGCATGCTGGTGATATAGCCCAGTAAGCCTAGTAGCTTATCATCGATAGAAGCTTGACTTAAGCCTACTACTTCATTGGTTGGCTTGGGAGAGAAACTAGGTACGGACCCACGGATCGGTCAGCTGGTGTGCTGTGGATTGTGTTGAGAGCCCTTTTCTCGGGAGCAGTGGGATCCATCCAAATCTATCAGCAACTCACTAAAGGTTGCTATGCATTGACCACGTGAGATACATATGGTCGATGGCCTTGCACGGACTGAGAGTGGGAAGCGTGTGGCGTGTTGGTCGGGTTTTCCCCTAGAGGGTGTACATCGATTTGAATCGCCGGGACTCTCGGATATGAGTATCGTTTGTTTGCGGCAGTCATCATGTAGAAAACTTAACAAACTTAATGGGCTTATCTGTAATTGATGTGTGTTGCTTAATACCCTTAATTATTTGCAACTCTTGTATGATTAGAGTAGGATGTACCTTTCTTTCTAAATGATTTGAATAGAGCTAAAATTTGAAAGTGAGGACTCACTCTTAGCGTGGATTTGGCATAGTATAGAGCTTTCCCATAAAGCCTTGCATACTAGGAGTCAGCTGTTTATGGCCATGTTGATGGGTTAGTCTTGCTGAGCTTTAATTGATTAAGTCTTGCTTGTGGACCATTTTGGTTGTAGAGATGCCTGAGTACTGTGGGTGTTGTGATACGTTTGTGTGGCCCAGTGGTGACCCACCTGAGGACTGGGAAGTCAGCTGGGAGCCCAAGCTCTGAAGAGTTGTCGAGGACTTCGCATCTTAGGGCTTGATGCATGCCCTTGTACCGTCGAGTGTTAGTCTTTTGTATCAGTTCCGTTATGTTTTAAACTTCACACTCTTCATGATTTTATACTCTGATGTGATTCAAGAACTCATGTAATAACTCATATTTTGGGCCACGTATGTTATGTATTATGCGCCAATGCTTTGGTGTTGACAACTCGTAAGGATCCTAGTTAGTACTAACCATCCTTGCTTAAGGGTGGGACATCACAGTTGGTATCAGAGCCTTATGAGTATAATACGTCCCTGATGGCCATATTTTCAAAAACCTACAGTGAGGATACGCTTAGATGCCCATATAATGACTATAGTAGTCATAACAGGTGGCAAGCTAACAGAGATTTACTTTCTGTAACGACGTACCAACGACAAGGTAAGAAGGTAAGTATCCTCCCGCCGGGTGATGTGAATTCCGATCATGTCCCCTCAAGATGAGGTTTGCTTGAGGACAATCTCTATCGTGCGGTAGGGGCTGCAGTCCATTGTGCGATGAGTCATGATCGCACACCTAGGGCGTGTGGAGACCTATGAATGTCTTGTGGTCACTTATGCAAGACGTGCATACATTCTTGTAACATATGCAGCGCTGTCCATGCAGCGTTAAATGCATGGACACCACCTAGAGAATAGGTGGTGATGTATGTATATGTAAGTTTTCCTCTTCTCTAGGTACGCTAACCACGATTGCGTAAGCTAGATGCGTTAGAACTGACTATGGGGATGAGTGTGAATGCCACAGACTATATGTACGCCTTATATATTAGGCAAGCTTTCTTTTGGTGAGAAACGGATATGACCGACATATGACATGATCTTTCATTTGAATGTGCATAAATAAGATGAACTTAAAAAAACACATGATCAACCCGAGTTAAAACCAAAAGAAACTTAAAATTAATTTGAAACAAGAAGATCCATATCTTGAAATTCGCTCAATTTCAACCGGTCATAGATTCTTCGTTTGAGACTGAAATTCTGAGTTCTACCCCTCGTTAGAAAGGTTATAAAATTCTCTAGGATTTTGGTATTCAGAGTTCTCCCAGAATTCTTCTGTAAGTGGCCTTAAAGTCCAAATTTGTCCAGATAGCTTAATCTGTCCAGATCTGACACCCCCAACTTGCAGTGACCATAACTCCTGAACTGTTGGTTGTATGAGGATGTATTTATACTTTCTGAAAAGGTATCAAAATTGTTTATCACTTTGGTATTAAATATTTTTGCTGATTTTGCACCGGTTGCACTCAACAAGTTTTTGCGAGATCGTCATCAGTCTGAATCAGAATCTGAGTTGACATGTTGTCGTGGTGGTTTATTTTGAGTTCTGGTTTGTTGTCTCTGCTGAATGGATGAAATGTGGATTCATTTCTCCCTTGTTTTCGATAGATGGACAACTACCCCTATGCCACCCTCGGGGCCGACGGATGGCTTCGTTGCGACAGGTTGCACTGTCCTAGCTTTCCGACTTTGCTCCGGGATGTGCTCCACCATTTCGGCCACACTGGGACTCCCGCATACTGTGGCCGCTTGTACCGTCAGTTCAGGCGTGGACGCTGTGTGGTCTACGTGGACATCCTGGCTCACCCCTCGACCCGGGCATGATGACCTAGTTCACCACGGCTATCGATGATGACCTCGATGAGACTCTTGAGAGGGCTGCCCACCAGCCCCTCACGGAGTTCTGTGAGCGCCACCTGCCGGGCCTCACCGGCACCGCCATTGCCCTGTTCCTCATCTAGAACTGGGGCAACACGGCGTGGAGTGAGCGCTTGCCACTATGGACGACCCCGAGCATTCAGCGTACCACGCAGGGTGGACGTTTACGGCACGCTACGCCTAGCACAAGAGCTCCATGTTCTAGGAGGTCACGGTGACTAGTGCCTATCGACACCTACGCCTAGAGGAGTACGACCACCAGGTGTCTACCAAGAACCACTTCATCAAGGACATCCAGAAGGGAAACTGAGAGCTTCTTCAGGAGAACCACCATCTGGAGGCACGTGTCAAGGAACTGAATGACGAGCTGATGAGGACCTACCACAGCCACGATGTAAAGTCGGATTTCCTCGATGACGCCAGCACCTGGCTAAAGAGCGCCCAAGATGAGTTGGTCGCTGGCCAGGGCTACATCCACAACCTCGAGACTGAGCTGCACGAGAGAGACGAACAACTTGAGGTGACTCAGGCTCAGGCTGCTGAGTTATAGGATGCGGTTGAGTACCTGCAGGAGTTGATTTCTCAGGAGCCAGAGGAGTCCGAGGAGCCTGAGGAGGACCCTGAGGAGGTTGAGGGTTCATCTGGTGTGGAGGACAACTAGATTGTCCATGTTATGAGGCTATTAAGGATCTTGTGTGATCCTCGTCGCCTTAGTTCTATTTCTCTTTTGGCTCATAGCACTAGTAGCTAGAGTTAGGCATGGTCATGAGATGTGGTGGTTGACGGTGGTATTGTATTATGGATGTACTCAGTATGTGGACCACTCCTATGGTGTTATGAAAACCGATCGTTGTGTCTTTGTGTTCTGAAATCTGCTGCACATGTGCTGTGTTCCAGCAGCTGTACTTTCTTCGTCGTTTATCGGATTATGACCCATGAGTAATGACTGGAAAGCAGGAGAAGTGAACTGCAAGTTTGATATTGTGAGTTTTCTGAGGAAACGATGCCTTTGCTGTAAGAAGTGTTGTTTTCCCAGGTTACTCCAGGCTGTCAGCACAGGTTCACAACAGCTGGACTGATGCTCAAAAATGTATAACTCTTAGACCGTTTGTCATATCAAGGAGTGCGAGTAACTGTTGGAAAGCTGAGAAACTTTTCTACGTCTCTCATGTTTAAGTCTAAGTCTGATTTTGGTCATAAGGGCAGCGAAACTGGCAAGTTAAGTCAGCTGTGCGGTCAGGACAGGATTTATTGCTATTTTCCGTTATTCGCTGAGTTGTCACGTTAACATTGCTTGAGTTCACTATGTTGCTGAGTTTTGATTTCTGAGCTGATAGTAACTTGTTTGGATGACAAAATGGTGAACACTCAAAACGGAAGGGGTGATCCCGAGCCCGCTCACCCGAATGGGAACCCACCTCCGCCGCTGACCTTGGCTCACGCGATCGCTTCGATCCTTGAGTCTCGTGATGAGCAGATTGAGCTGCTATGGCAGCTGGTGGCCAACTCTGCTCATGGTGGCCATAGGGCAAGGAATGCTCCCGCTCCCGCTTCGACCAACTACAGCAACTTCGTGACTACTCACTCACCGCTCTTCATCGAGGCAGGAGAGCCTCTTGAGGCCGATCACTAGCTTTTGGGTGATTGAGTCGAAGTTTAGACTCCTGCACTGCACGGAGGTGCAGAAGACTCTCTTCGCTGCACAACAGCTGTGTGGCAACGCTAGTGCGTGGTGGGCCAACTACGCCGCCACTCACCCTGCGGACTACCACGTGTCATGGACCGAGTTCCACAGCGCTTACCGCACCCACTACATCCCAGCAGGCATGATGAGGAAGAAGCGTCAGGAGTTCATGGACCTAAAGCAAGGTGGACGCTCCATGCACGACTACTTGAAGCTGTTCAACCACCTAGCACAGTATGCACTAGACCAGGTGGACACTGATGACAAGAAGAAGGACCACTTTATGATTGGCCTCTCTACCAAGCTACAGGAGCGCATGGCGCTAAAAACGGGAGGGTTATTCCCTGAGTTTGTCAGCTACGTCATCATCGTGGACGATGCGATCCGCACCCACAATGAAGCAAAGAAGAGGAAGGTTGTGGCAGTTCCGTCTGATAGTGCTCCTCCAAGGTACCAGATGGTGTACCATCACGGCTCCACCTACCCGCCTCATCAGTAGCAGCAACACCAACGTCAGCAGCAGCAGTGGGCTCCCCACCCACCTTAGCGCTAGCACCAGCAGGCAGCACCAAGGGCTCTACCTCCACCACTGCCAGTGTCATGCATGCCTACGCCACTGACCGCTGGAACCACTTCCGACCATACCTGCTTCAACTATGGTCGCCCGGGCCACTTTGCTTGATAGTGCCCCATGCCCAAGAAGAACACCGCTCAGCGCCACATCACCCATCCACCACGTGGTCCACAGAAGGTGGCTATTGCAAAGACCGACCGTGTCAACTATACCGCTATGGAAGACATTCCCGAGGGCGAGCCAGTCCTTACGGGTACATTTTTCCTAAATGGCCATTCTATTATCGTTCTATTTGACTCCGGTGCTACTCATGATTTCATCAGCAAGGCATGCACTGAGAAGTGTCAATTGATGATTGAGCTTATAAGTACACCCTACGTGATTCACATGCCAGGAGGGATTATTGCCACCAAGCAATTAGTTATGGCCGCTCCGCTCAACCTAGCAAGTAGGCTCTTTAAAACCAACCTCATTGTTTTGGAGGGTCAAGATATCGATGTGATACTAGGGATGGATTGGATGAAGGGACTTAAGGCAATACTTGACATTGCGGCTCACATGGTGCACTTGAAGTCTCTAGCTCATGGCAATGTGATCCTGCAACTTCCATCGTCAACCTCTACAACTTTAGCACTTCATTCTACATCCACTCAAAACCTAGAAGACATTCTTGTTGCCTGTGAGTTTCCTGATGTCTTTTCAGAAGACTTGCCAGGTATGCCTCTGGATTAGAAGGTAGAGTTCACCATTGAACTACAGCCCGGTACTGCACCTATCTCTAGATGGCCATACAAGATGACACCCAAGGAGTTAGCTGAGCTGAACATACAATTGAAGCAACTGTTGGACAAAGGTTATATCCATCTGAGTTCTTCACCTTGGGGCTGTCCAGCATTATTTGTGAAGAAGAAAGAACAATCCTTGAGGCTATGTGTGGATTACCATCCTTTGAATGCCATCACCATCAAGAACAAATATCCTTTGCCCCGCATCGATATTCTTTTTTATTAACTTGCCAGTGCTAAGGTCTTTTTGAAGGTCAATCTCCGTTCAGGTTACCATCAAATCAAAATCCGTCTAAAAGACGTCCCTAAGATTGCCTTCTCGACCAGGTATGGGTTGTATGAGTATTTTGTTATGTCATTTGGACTCACCAATGCCCCTGCACATTTCATGTACTTGATTAACTCTGTATTCATGTCGGAGTTGGAGAAGTTTGTCGTGGTCTTCATCGATGACATCTTGGTCTACTCCAGGAATAAAGAAGAGCATGAGCAACATCTTCGGGTTATTCTGCAATGACTTCATGACCATCAACTCTATGTCAAGTTCAGCAAGTGTGCATTCTGACTGAAGGAAGTACCCTTTTTTGGTGACATCATTTCAACTGAGGGTATTGCAGTCGACCCAAGCAAGGTTCAAGAGCTATTGGATTGGAAGTCTATAAGATCGGTAACGCAAATCTGTAGCTTCCTCGGATTAGTCCCAAACATCTCCAAGATCGCCAAGCTGATGACCAATGTTTTAGAGAAGGACACCAAGTTCAAATGGAGCCCACAATGTGAAGTGGCATTTCTCACTTTGATGAAGCTTCTCACCACTGCACCTATGTTAGCTCAACCCCACATTGACAAGCCATTTGACGTGTATTGCGATGCATCCGGCATAGGCATTGGAGGTGTATTGATGCAAGATGGTCATACAATTGTCTATGCTTCACAACAGCTGCGGCGCCATGAAGAGCACTACCCCCACACATGACCTAGAGCTCCTGGTTGTCGTTCATGTATTAAAAGTCTGGAGGCACTATCTCTTAGGTAACCTGGTGTACAACTACATGATCATAAGAGTCTGAAGTACTTATTCACTCAGCCTGACTTGAACATGAGATAATAGAGATGGCTAGAGCTAATCAAGAATTATGAGTTGGAAGTTCATTACCATCCTGAAAAGGCCAACGTAGTTGCAGACGCTCTAAGCCACAAGCATCGATGCAACCATCTCTCTATCTAGCCTCACCATTCCTGTTGTGACCCAGAAGGGCCGAGTCTCCGAGTGGTTCCACATGGCAGCCTAAACAACATAGCCCTTATTCCAACCATCAAAGAAGATATCATCACCGCTTAGAAGACGGACGTTCGAATGGGGCATCTCCGAAGAAGATTGAAAATGGGTGAAGCATAGTGTTTTTGACAAGACTTTGATGGGGTTCTATGGTTCAAGGATTGCCTTGTGATCCCAAAGAACTTCGAGCTTCATCACAAAATCATGGATGAGGCTCATTGCTCTAGATACCCTATCCATCCCGGAACCAACAAGATGTATCAAGACTTGAAGAAGAATTTCTAGTGGACAAGAATGAAGAGAGAAATTGTGAAGTATGTGTCAGAGTATGACACGTGTCGAAGAGTCAAGGCCGATCATTTGAGGCCAGTTGGAAATTTGCAACCTTTGAGCATTCCTGAGTGGAAGTGGGAAAACATCCGCATGGACATCATTGTGGGTTTGCCTCGCACCTTGCATGGGTACAACTCGATATGGGTCATTGTGGACCACCTGACTAAGTCGGCTCACTTTATACCCATATCCACCACATACAAGGTCTGATAGTATGCCGAACTCTACCTATCACACATTATCCGCTATCATGGTATCCCGAAGACCATTATCTCTAACAGATGGTCTATCTTTGTGGCACGGTTTTAGGAACAACTACATGACTGTTTGGGCACTCATCTCATCTGAAGTTCAGCCTATCATTCCCAGACTGACAGACAAACTGAATGACTCAATCAAATCATCGAGGATATGCTCCGTGCTTGTGCTCTGAGCGATGGTCTGAAATGGGACAAGCATCTTCCACTCACTGAGTTCTCATATAACAACAGTTATCAAGAGAGCATCGAGATGTCACCTTTTGAAGCACTCTATGGACGACCCTGCCGCACACCGCTAAGTTGGTCTAAGTCAGGCGAAAGGGTTATATTTGGTCCCGGCATGGTGATAGAGGCAGAAGAGAAAGTAAGACAATGTCGTGCAAACATCCTGACTGCCCAATCACGTCAAAAGAGCTACACCGATAAGAGGAGCCATTCCTTGGAGTTTGAAGTGGGTGATAACATATACCTTCGAGTCTCTCCAATGAAAGGTGTACGTCGCTTCAGCATTAAAGGAAAGCTAGCTCCCTGTTACATCGGCCCGTATCCTATCATCAACAAGTATGGGCCAACGTCATATCTAGTGGAGCTATCGTTGAAGCTGTCGGGAGTACATAATGTGTTTCACGTCTCCCAACTCAAAAGATGTTTAAAACCTCCGACCGATGTTGTAGTCGAAGATACCATCCCATTGAAACCTGATTTGACATACAAGACACATCCCATTAAGATTCTTGACCAATAAGACTGAGTCACACACAACAAGACTACTCAGTTCTACAAGGTTCAATGGAATGATCACTCCGAAGATGAAGCCACATGGGAACAACTATCCCGAGTTCCATCCATTGAGGTAACTACCCAACCCTCGCTCGTCTTTTTGGCATCCATTGTAATCTCGGGGCGAGATTTCCTTTTAAGGGGGGAGGGTTGTAACACCCTGTGTTGGTGTTCTCCTAATCCTTCTCTAATCACCATCATTAATGGTTTAGTCATGCATTACATGCCCTAGTTAATCAATCCAGAGTCAAGTCAAAGAGGGTTTTAGATTTAATTTGAATTCAAATCATCAAGTCGAAGCCAATAATTTCCTAATAGGAATTGAAATTCTTACCCCTAAATTGGGTTGGACACTAGGTGCAACCAGCAGCCCATGTTCCAGATTTCATCCAAATTCAAAGTTCCAAGAATAAACAATAGTAAATTCTCTCAAATTCTAACCTAGAGAATTCTCAGATTTTTCATTTGAAATTCATTCTGAATCTAAATAATCTTCTATGGAGAAAGTTGTTCATCTTTTCGAGAGCATCAAAACCATATTTTTATTCAAAAAAATTCGAGCTCAGGAAAGCCATTTTTGAGGCGGTCAAAAATTTGAATGATTTGAATCGGTTTGAATTTGATTTCAAATTAAAATCAATCGCCGCCACCCGGCACTGTGGCCCACTGGTCAGCCCCTCTCCCCCCTGGCTCCCCTGTCCTCATGTGTAACACCCTAATTTTCACAAGGCAATAAAAATATAGGAAATTATTTATATAAATAAATGATTATGGTTGTTGCATTTCATGCCGGTACATATTTTTCTTTGGGTGGTGGAGTGCTCCTATATATTATTGTGTGAGTAGAAGTCATTGAAATTTAAATTTAGTTTGAGTTCAAATTGATTTAAAATTTATAAAGGATTTGGAAATGGAAAGAAGATTTTCTATATTCCCTAGCCTAATGGGCCGAAACCTACCATGCTGACTGGCTCAGCCCAGCCAGCCACTCTTCAGGCAGCCTAGCAGTCGGCCACCACGGCCAAGTGATCTACCGGGCGGGCACCCATGCAGCGAAGGGGATCCGACCCGATAACGCCGAATCTGACCCGATAGGAGGCTAACCCGATCCGCAATCTGAGTTCATACCCGTTAATAGCTTCAGTTGAAACCGAGTTTATCCCCATGCCGAATCCTCCTTATCCAGCGTGATTTGAAGCCAACTAAGAGATAGATTAGTTAGGTCTCCGAGTCCTCTACGCGTGGGTGCAAAAACCCCGATAAATACCGGGCTATTGAGCTCGAATTTTGTCTGCAAGATGAAGAACACGTCGAACCCTAGGTGACTGTCAAATTTGATCGTCCGCCATCTCTTGAAGCAATTGGATCGGTCAAGGGGCAAGAGGAGGTTGCTAGGACGGTTCCCATCCTATTCTTAAGGTCGGGACACCGTCGAAGGCCGCACACATCAATGCTCAAAGGCAACCGAGCCGCCTCACCGTTGCTAAACTCCATTGCCGCCCTCCGCCAATTAAGGTTAGCATAACTGAGTTCCCCTCATCACTGTGGTCCCGTAGGAGCAAACCTCATCGAAAACCGACCACCATATCTTGAGAAAATTGGAACTCTGACGAGCTGCCATGCTCGGCCATGGCACGCCACCGTGAGCGCGCGCCCACGCTGCCATCGGCCAGAGCTGAACCCTCCACCGTCTGATCTAGCTTGTGCGGTCAAGATTAGATCAGAAAATACCCTTTCGCGACATTAAATCTCGGCGGCCGATCACAAGTTCAGTGGCTGGTATTGTTTCACTACGCCGCGGACCGAAGCCCATGGACCCTGTCCATCCGACTGTAAATCTATTCCATGGATTTTCTAATAGAAAAAGAAAAGCAAAATTCTAGAAAATACCCAGACCTTGGAAGTTTTACAAAAACACCCCAAACTTTTCCAAAATCATATGTTAGTCCCTATAATTTTACATTTAGGTCTCTATATAAATTTTTATATTTACAATTAGATCCTTTTCTATTAATTAGGTTTATATTATTTTCTATTTAACCTATTAACTTCAAACCATTATAACTTCTTAACCGTAGCTCTGATTTAGGTGATTCTTGTGCTCACGTATTTGCAGAGATGAGTAGCATCTTTTGGCACTCTTTGTTTAGTCTTTAGATACTATTTGGTGTACTATTTATTTATTTGTTTGCAATTGCTTGTTTCTGATCGCTATCATTAGGTGCAAATGACTTTGAGAATCTTCAAGAACTTGACTTCCAAGACTTTGAGCAGCAGCCAGTGGGAGAGCAAGACAAGTGACCCTTAGACCATTTTGTTCCAATATGCTTTCTCTCTCTAGTGTAAACACTGTCTTGCATGCTGTAATATTGTACCTAAGTCTCGTACTTAGGATTTGGGTTCATACTTGGTTAGTGATGCTTAGCCATGTAGTCATGAGTGTTGTACAAGTCTTTCCATCTTTATGATATTGAGTTTGACTTGTGTTGAGTGTTGAGAGTGTTGGTCTTCCTTCTGTCGTGATGTGAGGTGACCATGGTGACATTTGATGTTGTGGTTTGAGCAAGGCTTGGAACAGTGGGGAAGGTTGCAATC
>VSTD030001876.1:0-12467 GCA_008808055.3 Sporobolus alterniflorus | reverse complement strand
AAGATGCATTGTAGAGCTAACACTTATGTGATGGTGCAGTCATGATGCACATGGTGCAAATGGTATGGTGCAGCGCGCATGGGATGATGCAATGCCAACTTCTTATAGGACATGTTTACTCAAGATATGATTCACGCCGTCAGATTTTAGTGAGTTGAGCAAGAATGCATGATACCGGAATACAACATCGGAAGGACTCGTTCAAAGTGATAAGTAGCCAAGGTTTCGTATGAGAGGCATCAAGATAGGATTTAGGGATGACAAACCAACAACTTCATAGAAGGTGCAAGTCTGGAAGACAGGACTGACAATTCTCAATCGGAAACCAGAGGAAAACATGAAATCCATCATGGGAGAAAATCTTGACCAAGAAATGGATAGAACCTTTGATCATATAAAGAGATTCATGGGTAGGTAACAAAATCTGCAGACAAAAATCTGCATAGACCCATCATTGTTGAAGGGAGACAAAAATTATGCGCTCGTCCAGACGGATTGACCCATCTTGCTAAAGGAGAAATCACGGATATACGATAAACACCATATCATGATGTTCAAACATCAGGATAGGTGGTCATCCTTGAATCCGCCAGGAAAGACATCAAAACGGACATTTTTGCACCAACATTAAATCTAACTTGACTGCAAGCAGCAGTTAGAAAATACAATTCTTGTGCTAACACGGCTGGAATCTGACCAGGAGCCCAATACAAGCATTATAGAATAATATTTTCTCTTTCCAACGGTTATTTGCATGCCCTGATACAATCATTGGTTTAGGAGTTATGAGTTTTGGAAGATGACCGAGCTGCTGAAATTCGATTCTGGACAAAATGGAGTGACTTAGGTAATTTGAAGTCTTGACCATCTTCGAAATGGAAACCCTGTAAACACTGAAAACAAAACTTGTAGGTAGTTTCTCAAGTTTCCCATGCATCCTTACACAACTTACTCGGGTAAGCAGAACCAAAGTTATAACGACTTGAAAGAAGGGTCAAAGCGCAGACTTCAGCAAAAACCCGAAAACCGATTAGGTTCCGGAGGAAGGGTAAGATTTTGTTCGAGAACTGAACTATAGGAACAATTGGGTCAGAAACGAAGTATAGCTCTTGACCCTTTTCATGATTGAGCTTGATTTCAAAGCGGCAACTTTCTTAGTTCAGCTTTACCCTTTTGGACAGAATCTGCCCTGAATGAGCGGTCATTGATAAAACTGATGCTGACCTCAACCAGTACATATTTAGGAAAAGATGATTATATGAAGGTTGTAGATAACTTCGATATGGTTCAGAAGTAATGGTCTCTGAAAGTTAAGGGTGTGCTGGAAATTCCAGTTGTCTGGACAGATTACATGAACAGACTCATTTGGCTTGAGTCTTCATCCCGGTTTCTTTTGGTATGACTCCAAATTTTGATACTGGACAAAGGAGTTCTAGGTTATGGAAGCTAGGAAGATTCTTTTGGACAAATTTTCGACTTAAGCCATTTTTGGTTTCTTTTGGTTAAGCCATTTTTTAGTTTTATGTCATTATGCAATATGAAGATGCAATGTCATGACAACATGTCGGCCCTATCCATTCCTCACCAAAAGAAAAGCTTTTGCCACATATAGGTGGCGTATGCATAGTCGGTGGCAATTCACACTCATCATCATGGTTATTTCTAGCGATATGGCTTACAAAAACGTGGTTAGCATAACTATGGAAGAGCACAATAATATATATAATCATACATCACTACTTATCCCCCAAGTGGCGCTCGTGCATTTAACACTACACAGACAGCGCTGCATACATTTCGAGAATGTTGTAGAAGGCGTCTACAAGACATTCCTAGGTCCCCACACCCTAGGTGTGGGGCCGTGACCAATTGCACGACAGACACGCAGCCGCTACCACACAATAGGGAGTGCCCTCAAGCAAGCCTCATCTTGAGGGGTCAGGTCCAGAATTCACATCACCCAGTAGGAGGAAACTTACCTTCTTACCTTGTCGTAGGTGCATCGTTACAGAATAATAAATTTCTTAAAGTAAAGACAGAAAGTAAAACCTAGTTAGCTTGCCACCTGTTAAGACTACTATAATCCTTATATAGGCATCTAAGTATTTCCTCACCGTAGCTTTTTGAACATATGGCCGTACGCTACATAGTAAACTTGTAATGCTCTGATACCAGCTGTGACATCCCCGCCCTTAACAAAGGTGGTTAGTCATAATCAGGATCATTACAAGGTTTCATTACCGAAGTAACAATGCATAATACATCACATATAAGAATTTTACAATTGAAATGCTCTCAAAGTTAAACTTTATTACAAATTTAGTTTTGAAGTCGATTGCATAGTTTTAAGTAGAAGATTAAGAATAAAAGACATTTGTGGAAGCGACAACTAGACGATCGAGAAATGCACCTTGCCCTAGGGATGCTGACCTTTTCAACTCATGTCGGGAGGGAGAGAGAGTACACACCTGCAAAACAACATCAAGGCAAAGCCTGAGCAACTAAAACTCAGTAAGACTGACCTATCAATGTGGTCATAAATAGTCGACTCATAGCATGCAGGGCTTAAATGGATAAGCTCTATCTCTATGCCAAACTCACACTAAGAGTAGGTCCTTAACTTTATATTTTAGCTCTAGTATAAGTTAAATTGATCTTTAACATATAAGCTAAGCTAATTAGGCTTTAGGCAAGATAAACCTGAACTAAGCCAAATACGAAGTAGCAATACAAGTACTAATGTTAAGCAAAGCCATTAATTCAGTAAAAAACATCATTCCATTAATTACCTACATGCTGACGGCCGCAAGCCAAGCGGTTACTCATATCCGAGAGTCACGCTGATTTGAATCAATGTATAACCTGTAGGGGAAACCTGATACACAGAACACATACGCTTCTCACGCCAGTCCATGTCCACCACTCATACACTTCCGACCGGCAGTCCCTGTATGTGACAACCTTTTGCGGAGTCATCAACAACATTGGATAGAGCTACTGCTCCCGAGAAAAGGATTCCCATCCCAATCCACTGCATGCCAACTGACCGATCTATGGGTCCATACCTAGTTTTTCTCCCATAACAACCATTGAAGCAGTAGGGGTAAAGCCAAGCATCTATTGCTGACTAGCTACATTGGTTTACTTGGCCCATATCACCAACATGTGATCAGTACGCTCAATACTTGCTCGTGGGGGCCAACCCATTGGTCTTTATCTGACACAGGTGGGGCTACAACCTCTGAGGTGCCGGTTTGCCACATCACACTCCCCACCCTTCCCAATTGATGATCCTTCGCTTTTCACCTAAGGGCCCCACCCGGTAAACCACCAAGTGACAGGATTAACAAGGGTAATCAGGAAGGTAGAACTCCTATAAACTTAATGCACAATCAAAGTAGAACATAAAGCAAGATTCAAAAATAGAAGACAAGGAGCATTGGTTAAATGCACCAGAGCTTGCCTTGATCCAAAGCTATGTTAGCGAACTCTTTGACTTGAGCTTGCTCCGATGGCTCCTCCAGTTCTGACTCTGCGTGATCTAACATATATGAAATTACATGAGCCAAGAGTAATATGGTGCTATTCATGAGGTGAAAGATCAATCATAATGCAAAACAGAAATAGCAAAGGTATTAACATGCACAAGAGATATCTTACTAATTACTTATAAGCTTTCCTATTTACTAACTATTTAACTAAGCACTAGAAATTTAATAACATGAGATTTATGAATCTAACAAGGGTTTATGATTTTCTATATGTTCTAAACATCAAGAGGAGACACTCTACCAAGGAAGATTATTTTTCTAAGCATATTTAATTTACTACAATTTAGTTACGGCAAAAAACAAGGATTTAAGCATAAATAATTATCTGAGCAGAAATAAAATATGAACTATTTTATACAAGCTATTGGACATTATATGATTATGCATGCCAAGTTTGGAAATTTAATTTTGTATATATTTTTACAGTTAATTTCTTCAAGATTTGATTTCTTGGAATTTTATACAAGACAATAATGCACAAATATAGATTTGGTCAAGCCTAATCTATATTTATTTTGTATTTTTTTCTGAATTTTCTATGAATTTAAACAAATTTGGGAAGTTTAACTGAATTTCTGTATATTTAAGCGAATACACAAATTTCAAAAAGAATTGTAAATGGAAACATGTCAGTGAGCCGAATCTGGCCCAAGGGTCAAGGTCCAGGGGACTGGCGGTCTATGGCACCTAGCAGGGTAAAACTGTCGTGGCGACCCAGCCTGGCGAGGAAAGCGGATAGGGCCGTCTTGCTCTCCCAACATGATGCAACCACGCGTGGTCACCGCATGTGGGGTGCGGTCGCTTGTGTAGCCATCGGTGATGGGACTGAGGGCTAAGGGCAGTGAGGATTGGTGAAGGAGCACCGACAGGGTACCGCGCACCCGCTGACAAGCTTCTCCGGAACCCGCTGTAGCTTTAAGTCGAAGGAGGTGGGGTGGAGGTGCTCTCATGGCGGCTGTGCACGGTGACCCAGTCGGCGCGGCGGAACCGGTCACCAGAGGAGGGGAAGAAGGGTTTTGAGGGGTGTGAAAGATTGAGGAGCACCTTGTCAGACTGGAGCTAATGAGGCCAATGAACTAGAGAAGGCGTGAAGCATTCAAACGCCGCTAATGGAGGAGATTAAAACTTACCGCTTCATCCAATGGTTGAGAGCCGGCCCTTACTGTAGCCATTTTACTGTTTGTTTACTCTGCTTTTCACCTGCTTTCACTCACGTGGAGATCAGGCTATATAGGGCACCACTGCCATTGAAATTGGGCATAATATTAAACCCTAGTTCTTCATTTATGTTGCTATAAACCTTATCTTTGTTTATGTTAAGATTCATCGGTGGTTTCCCTACCAATTTGGCTTTTTGTTCATACGCGTTCTTCATTTTTCTTACTCTATTCAGTTCATTCTTGCTTCTTGTTTTTGAGATGTGACAACTGGTATCAAGAGCAATCCATCCTTGGCTTGTCCCTCCCACCCTCCCTCAATCTAGATTGGAGTAGGTGTGGGGGTGCAAATCCCTGTAAACCCTGCTCCAATCTAATCTTGGCAAGGGTGGGAACATCAATCTTGCACACTTTATCGAGGCAGCTGGGTTGCAAGGCAAGTCCTTGTGTAAAATCCCTCATGTTGTTCTTGGTTTAGACTGCGCGGTGGTGACGGTGAGTTTGAACATCAGGTTTGGGTTGCAGATCGAGTATCTGTGTGAAATCCCTCAGCTTGTCGTTCAAGCAGGCAGCGGTAGAAGACCTTGAGGTGGTAAAAGGGGAGGCTTTGGCTGAACCTTACCTCAAGATGGTGAAGAAGGGTGCCGATGGTGCATCTGCAGAGGGATCCACCAAGGGAGAAATTGAAGCTCTGAAGAATCATCTTGAAAGAATGGAGGGGCTATTGCAGGAGCAGTCCAAAGAGCTTAGGCAGAGGTGATTTCATCATAGCAGTCCATAAAGTTGGAACTCAAGGATCAGATGGATGAGTTTTTTTACAAGGCTCATGAAGGTACATACAAGTACTCCCTCTCCTCAACCTGCTGCAATGGAGTCCTTTGCAAGCAATTTTGGTCATGCAAATTAGTTCATACCACTCTGGAGTGATCAGTCAGCACCCATGCCAATGTTGCAATTATCAGTGTCACCACAATCCCATCAAGCCCTACCAAAGGCCACGACCTCCACCTCCTATAAACCAACCATACCACAAAGGCCTCCCCTCCCCGCCCCCCCCAACACACACACACCACCACCAAATCAAACCAACAAAAGCTTAACCTTTTCCACACCAAACACCCAACTGGAAAACCCACAATTTGGTATGGCAACATCCTTATGGTGAAGCACCACCCCTGTAATCCTTTCCCAACCACACCTTTCTCAATAATTTACCCCAAACCCAACATCTTACCCAACCCTATCAGCAATCAATACATTTACCCAACCGAACTACACCTACTACCCTTACCCTCCTACAACCCATTACCCTCAGCCATACAACACACCACCAAACTGGTCAAGGTCTCCACATGCTTGGCCTGACCCATATACAATCGAATACCCAAACATCCCCCCTCCCAACCAGACCGTAAGAAACACACACCAGCAAACCATGGGCCTAAATTACCCTCACCACAGGACCATACCATTGACGGGACCAATTTTGCTCAGGCTTTTAGCAAAGGATTGAAAATAGAATTCCCCAGATTTGATGTTGATAATCCAGTGGGTTGGCTCAGACAGGCTACAAAAAATGCTTCACACTAGCTGATATTCCAGTGGAACAAAGGGTGAAGTTTGCTGAAATTTTTCTAGTGGGCAAGGCTAATCATTGGTTGAGAAGCACATGGGTTAACACAAGCTCTCTAAGTTGGTCTGAGTTTGCAATCATGATCAACAACAGATTTGCTATTGAGACAAGTCTGGAGCTTATTGATACCTTTAAACACACTGAGCAAACACTGTCTGTGGTCTCTTATATTGATACCTTTGAACAATTGATGGGGAAGGTCAGATTGAGAGATCCAACATTACCTAAAGATTATTTTGTGGGTTGTTTCATTTCTGGCTTGAAAGACTATATCAAAGTACCTCTCATATCACATGCTCCTCCTTGGTGCAAGCATATTCTCTAGCTAGGAATTATGAGCACACAACACAAAGAAAAAGTGCAGCTGACACTAGTAAGTGGAGTCCAAGGACAAATACAAGTCAGAAGAACTGGATACCTAATAAGGGTGATAAACAAGAAGAAAAGACTAAACTAGCAGTTAGGTGGGAAAAAGGGAATTGTTTCAAGTGCCAAGAGCCTTGGGTAGCAGGACACAACAAGGTCTGCAAATTCAGAAATCAAATCCATCTGATCTCTGTACAGGATGATGATACAAGTGAAGATGACACTAATGAAGGGGCCACTCAAGAAGTAGTCCTTACTGATGATAGTCCTGAACTTCAGATATCTATGCATGCTTTGTCAGGAACTACATCTCATGCATCCACATTGCCATTGTTTCTCCATGTGGGATCTCATAGGCTGATAGCCTTAGTAGACAGTGGCAGCACAACATCTTTCATCGATCCAACTATCATTGAGAAGTCTTCTATACAAGTGTCCAACCATGACCCCATCAAAGTAACAGTGGCCAATGGTAATATGCTCTGGACACATGCTATAACAACGAACTGCTCATACAACATTCAAGGCCACCAATCTAACTCTATATTCAGAGTCCTCGAGCTGCAAGGATATGATGTCATTTTTGGATGTGACTAGATCTACGACTACAATCCAATAGGACTAAATCTCAAGAAAAGAGAATTTACCATTAAGAAAGAAGGTGCACCCTACTAGATGAAACTCTCCCAGATAAGCACTTCTTGGTAATAGATAAGAAAATGAACAAACTGTTGAGGAAGGGTGTAGTTGGTGCTCTCTTGTAAGTCCAAGCTGTTGAACTGCAGGAGCCTGACACTACCATATTGCCAAGCATTGAAACCTTGCTCCACAAGTATAAATAGTGTTTGATGAACCACACCAACTGCCACCACCAAGGGCTATTGATCACAAGATTCCCCTGCAACCAGGAGCACCAATTGTCAATTGCAGACCATACAGATTATCACATAAGCAGAAAGACACCATGGAGGAGCTAATATTAAATCTACTCAAGAATCAGATAATTAGGACTAGTGTGAGTCCTTACTCCTCACCTGCTATACTAGTTAAGAAGAAAGATGGAACATGAAGACTGCATCGATTTTAGGAAGCTTAACACATTGACTTTCAAGAACAAGTTTCCAATTCCTGTCATTGAAGATCTGCTTGATAAACTCCATGGAGCTACTATATTTAGTAAAATTGATCTCAGGTCTGGTTATCACCAGATAAGAATGCACCATGCTAATATTGCCAAGACTACATTCAGCACACATCAGGGCTATTTTGAGTATGTTGTCATGCCATTTGGCCTCACAAATGCTCCTGCAACTTTTCAAACACTGATGAATCAATTGCTCCAGAAGTACCTGAGAAAATTTGTGCTGGTGTTTTTTGATGACATCTTGATTTATGGCAAGACTGAAGTTGACCATCTTGAACACCTGCAGCTGGTCCTAGCCTTACTGTAGAAGAATTCCTTGTTTGCAAAAAGAAGCAAATGTGTTTTTGGATAGAGCAAAGTTGAGTACCTGGGTCATATTATCAGCTCTGAAGGGGTGTCAACTGATCCAACAAAAGTCAATGCAGTGCCAAAGTGGCCAATACCAAGAAACATAACTGAGTTGAGAGGATTTTTTGGGTTAGCTGGGTACTACAGAAGATTCATCAAGGACTATGGCAAGACCTGTAGACCCTTATTTGATTCATTGAAACAAGGAAATTTCTCTTGGGGACCTGACCAACTCATAGCATTTGAATCCATCAAGAAGACCCACTGTTCTGCCCTAGTACTGGCTCTTCCAGATTTTAGCAAACCTTTTGTGTTGAAGAGTGATGCCATTGACACATGCATTGGAGCAGTCCTGATGCAAGGTGGTAGACCAATATCATTTCTCAGCAAAACCTTGGGCAAAAGAGCTGCTGAGATGTCAACATATGACAAGGAAGCAATGGAATTATTGAAGTCCTGAAAAAGTGGAAACACTATTTGGCTAAAGTAAAACTCATACTCAGAATTGACAAGCAGAGCTTAAAATATATGAGTGAGCAAAGATTCATTCAGGGCATCCAACACAAACTGCTAGTCAAACTCATGGGCTATAGTTATACAATTGAGTATAAGAATGGCAAAGACAACAAAGCAGTTGATGCCCTCTCCAGAAAGCCTAACAGTGAGTTTGTAAGAGCTATATCAACAGCAGTACCACTTTGGGTGAATGATGTCCAAGGTAGCTACATTGGTGACTCTAACTGCAAAGAGATTGAAGAGCAACTCCACATCAATGATGATAGTGTTCCACACTTCTAGCTGACAAATGGCCCGATCAGGTATAAAGGAAATTTATACATTGGAGGTAACACTGATCTCAGACACAATCTTATCGACTCATTTCACTGTTCAACTTTGGGAGGTCACTCAGGGGACAAAGTTACTTATACTAAACTCAAGACATTATTTCATTGGTCTGGAATGAAAGGAGATGTTACATTGTTTGTAAAGAATTGCCTTTGTCAGAAAAACATGGCTTGGCAGCACATAACCATGGATTTTGTTGAGGCTCTACCCAAATCGGAAGGCAAAGATACCATCCTAGTGGTGGTAGACAAGACCACTAAGTATGTACACTTCATCTCCTTGAGTTACCCCTTCACAACTAAAAGCATTGTTCAGCCATTTATTGACAACGTTTTTAAGCTACATGGCCTCCCACTTGCTATTATCACTGATAGGGATAGAATATTCACCAGGCAGTTGTGGCAAGACCTTATCCTTGAATGTGAAACTCAAATTTGGCCGTGCCTATCACCCACAAACTGATGGATAGTCTAAAAGGGTTAATCAATGCCTCGAGAACTACCTCAGGTGCATGGTATTTCAGTGCCCAAAGAAGTGGACCTCTCAGCTCTCCACTGCAGAATGGTGCTATAACACGTCATTTCACACCTCCTTGAAGATGACCCCATTTCAAGCATTATATGGATTTCCACCACCATTGATAACTGAAGGGATCATCCCTGACTCTGTGGTTCAAGATGCCTGAGACATGATGCAAGCTAGATTGGCAACTTTGAAGAACATCAAGCACAACTTGGAGGTTGCACAAGACCAAATGAAAAAATATGCTGAGAAAAAAGAACAGAAAGAGCACTTGATGTAGGTGATATGGCCTATCTTAAGATGCAACCTTACAAGCACACATATCTAGGAATCCACAACAGCATCAAGCGTCACTCTAAGTACTATGGGCCATTCAAACTTCTGCAGAGTGGGAAAGGTGGCTTATAAACTGCTGTTACCGGAAGACTGCTCAATTCATCCAATCTTTCGCATCAGCCAGCTCAAGAAGCATATTGGACCAAAAGTAGTGCTTCAAGCCAACCTACCTCTTACAGATGCTGAGGGCAATATCAAGATCTACCCTAAGAAGCTGCTAGAGACATGAATGAATCCGTGCAACAATGAGCCAGTGGTGCAATGACTCATCCAATGAGTGAATCTTCCTGTTGAAGCTGCCACTTGGGAAGACGCTGATTTCATTCATAAGGTCTTCCCTGAGGTTCACCCTTGAGGGCAAGGGTCTCATGGGGGGGGGGGATTGTCAGACTGAAGCCAATGAACTGGAGAAGGTGCAAAGCATTCAAACGCCGCTGACGGAGGAGATTAAAACTTACCGCTTCATCCAACGGCTGAGAGTTGGCCCTTACTGTAGCTACTTTACAGTCTGTTTACTCTGCTTTTCACCTGCTTCTGGTCATGTGGAGATCAGGCTATATAGGGCGTTGCCGCCACTGAAATTGGGCATAACATTAAACCCTAGTTCTTCCTTTATGTTGCTGTAAACCTTATCTTCGTTTATGTTAAGATTCATCGGCGGTTTCCCTACCAATTTGGCTTTCTGTTCATCTGCATTCTTCAGTTTTCTTACTCTATTCAGTTCATTCTTGCTTCTCATTTTCGAGTTGTGACACTCATCCGGGAGGAAGTTAGGGCTATGAAGCTCACCGGAGGCGGTGAATCGACGACGAGTGTGCATGTTGCCCTGCTCACCGGGGCGGGGAAAAGTTAAAATCACTGGTGAATTATGGGCCTTTGGGGAGGCAGTGTTGCTAGCAAGCATGACGGTGGCAACATGCTCCCTTTTTGTGGCTTGGTTGGGGTGGAGGTGCGGCATATCGGCCGGTCACCGGAGAGCTTGAGGTGGTGGCAACAGTGGTAGTGACTAGCGCTTCTTGCCGGCGGTCGAAAACAGAGGAAAGAAGGGAGTGGTCAGCTCTTATAGCGGAGGAGGCCGGGAGATGCTCGAGACGCCCTGGCACATATGGCAACAGAATTGGCGCAGCGTGCCAACGTTGCACGACAGAATCTGCCGGCCGATTTGGACTGTAGCCCGGGCGATTTGAATCAAATTTCAAACTGTTTTGAAATTGAAATGATCCAAAATATGCCTTCCCTTGCTCGAAAAAATTCAAAGAAAATATGGATTTGCAGGGAATTGAATAAGGAACAACTTTCCTTATTGGATTTTTTTTTCAAAATTCTGGATTTAAACAGTACCTTGCCATGTAATTGCAAGTTTGGTTTGTATTATAAGTGTTGTGTCGTTTGAATTTTAAATTCAAACTCCTTTGTTATTTTCAAATCAAGTCATTTTGACACTTGTATTGGAACTCCAAGTTCTTGTATACAAGTGTGGCCAACTAAATTTAGGGAATCCATCAGATTTATTCCACAAGGTTTGAACCCTTTAAAATTCATGGAAGATTCAAATTTGAATCTGTTCCAAAAATTATAACCTGAGATGCAGTGGGAATTTGGAGTTGGGCCAATAAAGAAAGTTGTTCACCATGTTCCAATCTAGCCTCATGCGAAGTTTGGACATTTTTAGACCTTGGGAAGACAGTGGTTTTGAATTTACAAGATCGAGCAGAATTTGAATATTGGAAAAAGTTTAAATTCGGGCCGGCCCACACGTCAGTGGCCCATTTTCACTTTTGATCACTCGGGCTGGTAGCCGGACCTGCCCCTGCCCACCATGTGGCCGGTTTCCACCTGGTCACCACTCCATCACACGGTGAGCACGCCGCTGCCGGTCACAACATGAAGCAGCCGGTGAGTTTAACCCTCGGTGTTCTCAAGTCCCTCTACCCCCAAGCTGACTTGGACATAGTAGGTGATGGCTTTGCGGTGACCTGTATCGAGGAGGAATCCTTGAAGCTCGTGGAGGACTCTGCTTTGATGGCTGACTGTATTGTAGACATGGTCCCGGTACATATGGATTAGAAGTGGTGAAACTGTTAACATTGCATTGCCATGTCTATAAACATTTCTAACATTGCATTGTCAGTGCCCCTCACCGCAACCACCCCTGTTCCAAAGTACTCCTGCCCAATCATATTTGATGTACTATTTTATTTATTATTTATATTGCTTATTTTCAGCCATTATTGTTTAGACGTTTCATTGTTCGAGAAGATTCAAGACTATGAGGAGAGGACCCTGAGCAGCAGCAAGCGGGAAGCAAGACAAGTGTTCCTTGACCATGTTGATCCTATATGCTTTCTCCCTCTAGTTACGCTATTGCATGCATCCCTAAATTGAATACCTACTTATACATTTAGTATTGGGATTTATGGTTTGGTAGTTATACTTAGCCATACAGTCATGAGTGTTGTGCCCCTCACAGCAAAGCATGATGAACTCCGATAGTAGACCCTTGTAATAGCATATAGTGATCTCTGGGTCATACACCAAAGGAAGTGTAATGAATGACAAAAAGG
>VSTD030001875.1:0-12467 GCA_008808055.3 Sporobolus alterniflorus | reverse complement strand
TGGTTATTTTATACATTTACTCGACATGTTGGCACATGAAATCAGTGTTTTATGAGTGCCAACACATCCCCCAAGCTTAAACTTTTGCTCATCCTCGAGCAAAGTCGAACCTGAAGCAATGGAAGAGATTCGTGACAACACAAGTGTAGGCCCATGCTTAGTCTTACGAAAGGGACTAATGAGGCCATACCTTGCAGTCCCTACTTACCTCATGGAGCTATTTGTGGAATTTTTCACCTTGTCTTGGGCGGTTGAAAGGTGGAACCTTTTGTTCGTGTCTCTCTTATTTAGCCTCTTTTTAAAATCAATCAGAGAAAATATGATACTATAATATTATGGTTCCTCAACACTACGCACTCAGGCACTCTTTTTGGTATGTGGTTCTTCACCTCGGCTCAACAAATGTTCCTTCTCATCCTACCCTCTAAAGGCTAAATATGTGGAGCTCATAGGTATAGGAGAAGGGTACAACTCAAGTTATGTATATTACCAAGCTAAAAGATAGTCCAAAAAGAGTTAAGAAAAATTTCTCAATGATTTTTAAAGGGTTTTTAAAATGGTATGATGGAGGGGGAGAAAATAGAATCACATCAAAAAGACTTTTTGAAGTTGAAGTATTTTTTCTCCTCTCAAAATATTGACTTTCCCTTTTAATTGAAGAGACTCCTGGAGCTTTCTTTTTTTTAATGCTCCGTCTCTTGAGGACTTGGGGGTTTTGATGATATTTGAGGAGAAAATCACTTCCTCAAAAACTTCTTTTCAAATGGCTTCAATGTACTGACGGTGGACGCATATTCCGGAATGGAGTTATTCATGCCAACATGGCTAAACCATGATTATGGAGGTGTGGAGTTGTGGATATATTGGCGGTGAACGCATATTTCAGAGTGGAGATATGATCATGGTTGCACTATTTTTATGGGTGGTCACTCCATGAACTGATCCTTAGATTTGGGTATGATAACAAACCAGGGACTGCCGGCTACAATCAGACACAGTTCCCATTCCTGTCACCACAAATCCTAATCTCTAGGATTCTCCCAACTCTAAAGAATAAATCAACGGGGTGACAACATGAAATAACGGTACATAAGTCTACCCAAACCTAGACCAATTCATGCAAGGCTAAGCAATTCTAGTCAACTCTATTATAGGTGTGCATATCAGACACTCCTATCATGCAATTCTAGTTGTACAGAATAGACAGAAAAGTATATAGGCGCAATATGTTCAAGGACACTTGCCTCATTGCATTGAAAAGAAAAGATCGGAGTGCTCATATACTTGGTCTCGAAATCCTCGTATACTTGATATTGGAAGTCTTCGGATGTCGGCTCCAGAATAATTCTCTTAACGCTCAAGCATACAATCATACAAATCTAACAATCATAAGAATATGGATAGCTCAAAGAGAAAAAGGATGTGATTATGAGAATTTTGGCACAAGAATCACCTGATTCGGAGCTATGGTTGAAAAGATACGAAAGATTGAAGTCCTGGGCCAAAATCAGAATTTTCTATTGAATTCCTGGAATTGTTTTTGTGAGAAAAAGGTTGTGGACTGGGTCTTGAGCTCATGGACCACACTGGGCGCGGTCCATGGTGGACTGACCACCATGGCTGGCCATGGAGCTCCTTGGAGCTCGGCCTATGACCACTCCCGTCGCTGAGGGAGTGCTCCGATGGCAAGGGGAGGTAGAGGGGACTTCAGCAAGGCTTGCCGGGGAAGAGATTTGGTGGCGGGGTCAGCGAATCAGGCCGGCAACGAAGAGGACAACCAGCAGCATTTTGGTGACCAGTGGCAATGTGATGGGAGCAATGATGAGAAGAGCCTTTGGCAAAAATGGACACGGGGTCAACGGCGAGGCCTTGAGCGCATTTTATAGGGTGGGGAATGGCTAGACGAGGTGACGCCGGTGATGAAACAGCCAGCAGCGGCTTGCGCTTTCAAAACCATTGGTTTCGCTTGGAAGGGGAGGGGAGGCACCGGTGATTCACTTCGGTAGATGAAGGGGAGCGGCCCGGACGACGCTTGGATTCCCTGTGGAGGAGGTGGCTAGGGCGCACGGTCAGCGGCGTGCTGGCAAGGCGGTGAAGGCGGCTGCCTGCGCGCATGACGGCGGTGGTAGCTGAAGGTTGGGGATGACCGAAGGGAAGGTGGTCCTAGGCTGCCTGGGGAGGAGGAGGTCGGCCGGGTGGCCTAGGCCGAGTTGGGCTGCGAAGTCTTGTTGGCCAGCACTGTTACAGAAAAAGAAAGAAATTCGAAGTGGGCTGTAGAGAAAGAATTGGGCAGGGAATTGCTGCAAGAATTAAAACAAAAGAGGGTGGGCTGCGGGGATCTTGGGCCGAATAGGAGAAATGAATAGCAAATGGTTTTGTAAATTTTAGACTGCTGCTTGAAAAAAGAGTTGAAATCTTTTCAAACCAACTTTTGAATTAAAATCAAAAGAGAATAATACCAAACCAAGTTTTTGAGATCTTTTCAAAAATAGAACATTGGAATTTAGTTCCAAGGTTCAAGCTTCAAACGAAGGTCTTTAAATCGAAGAGATTTCAAAATAAAAGGCAAGGTTTTGAAAATTCAAAACAAAGTTTAAATCTTTTTGAATGATTTAAGAGAAAAACACAATAAATAAATTGTTTGAAAATATTTACAATTTAAATGACTGAATTTTGAACACCAAATAAATCTTTTGACTTTACAACTCATTTTAAATTAAAGATAAATTCAAATAAAATTATTTTAAATGAAAATAAATGAAATCCTTCAGAAAATTTGAGTTTGTTTGGAAAACGGTTCACATTCCAAAATGGAAATTTTGAGATGTGACAAACTACCCCCTTAAAAGGAATCTCGCCCCGAGATTCTGGGGAAGTAGGATTAGGAGTTAGGGCTCTGAAGATAAAAATCGATATGATAGAAAAGAAAGGAATGAAAAAATGATGGAGAGCATACTATATGCACCAAAGGTTTTAGATAATCAAGGATGATTGTTGATCAAGGAATGATAGGCTTAAAATTCTATAGCAATCAAGCAAACAGACAATTCATGTCTTCAACACCGAGGAGACGCAGTGAAATCCAAGGCTTTGTCTTTCACTGTCTTGTTGTCGATGAAGATCTTCAATTGTCATTGATGATGACATCACATGTCTTTCTTGCATCTGAGCCTTCTGATCATGCTTCCAAAGAGTTTCATGATTCGAGAACGAAATAGGATGGGTAGGCTAAGGGTAGGGCTAAAGGTCAGAAAGGGTTTGAAAACAAGAAAAGCAATCACTCAAGCACATCACAAGCAAACAATCTATCACAACTACAACATAAATCTATAATTAGTTTTAGGACACCTTATTATCCTAGATTCATGGTAGGCTTGGGACAAGTGGACCTAGGTAACCATATACATCTAATGGTTGGGCCAGATCATAAAAATCTTTTACGTTCTTTAGATGAGAATGAGAAGAAAATAGAAGTGAAGGAAGTGGAGGAAAGAAATGAGAGATTAATTTGACTTCTGAAAATTGGCCATTTCTATCTAGGCTTGCGTCCTACGGTTGATATAACTCTGATACCACTTGTCACACCCCGGTTCCGAGAAACGAAACCGAAGCTTCTGTACATGTGCCCACGATGTTCAAATCACATGTACAGCGAACACTATGGTGAACAGATACAATATCCCATTAAATTACAAGCTAAAATCTTACAAAATGACCCTTGGGTCAGAAAGAAAGATTACAAGGAAAGCAGCAGAGGAAATCTAAGCGCGGATGGAGCCTCCACAAGCGCAACCGGAGGAGAGGCAGACCTAGCTTTCTTCTTCTTTGTCCTGCTAGTACCCTTGATATGACTCCAACATTTGATTCAATATAAACCAACGATGCAGGTAAGTTTGAGTAGACTTATGGTTGCTACTCAGGAAGTGGGGGAAAATATGACATGTAGGTTATCAACAAGGATGGCGAAACTGGGGGATTCACTCGCAGAAAGAAGTGGTTAAGACTTATACCTTAATGCACCTATTTACTAGGCGAACATTCAGCTCCAACTAGACATCACAACAAAGAACATCCAGGTCCAACTGGTCAACATGAGAACGGATAACTCCCCACAGATCTCCAGCTCCAACTGGATGATTCGACCATGATCCTCTAGCTCCAACTGGAAATCCTAACAACTGTTGCAGAAAAAGAAAGAAATTCAAAGTGGGCTGTAGAGAATGAATTGGGCCACGAATCGCTGCTAGAATTAAAACAAAAGAGGGTGGGCTACGGGGACCTTGGGCCGAATAGGAGAAATGAATAGCAAATGGTTTTGTAAATTTTGGACTGCTGCTTGAATAAAGAGTTAGAAATCTTTTCAAACCAACTTTTGAATTAAAAACAAAAGAGAATAATACTAAACCAAGTTTTTGAGATCTTTTCAAAAATAGAACTTTGGAATTTGTTTCCATGGTTCAAGCTTCAAACCAAGGTCTTTAAATCAAAGAGATTTTGAAATAAAAGGTGAGGTTTTGAAAATTTAAATCAAAGTTTAAATCTTTTTGAATGATTTAAAAGAAAAACATAATAAATAAATTGTTTGAAAATATTCACAATTCAGATGAATGGATTTTGAACACCAAATATATCTTTTGATTGTATAACTCATTTTAAATTAAAGATAAATTCAAATAAAATCATTTTAAATGAAAATAAACGAAAACCTTCACAAAATTTGAGATCCTTTTGGAAAACGGTTCACATTTTGTGATGTGACACTATGTTTTCAAAAAACCTGGTGGGACTCGGTCAGAGTCCCATAGCACTCGACCAGAGCCAAATAGCACTCACAAGTTATTCCAAGTTGGATGGAGCACTCGGCAACTTCACCAAGAGCAGGAAGATCTGGTTGACTAGGATTAAACTCGCTTGCTAAGCACTTGGGGGCTGCTGATGATGTTTGGTACCGTGGGTATCACGTCTCCTAGACTCGGCAGAGAGGAATAGGTGGGCCTACCATGGGTCGACCCACTCAGCCTAAGGGCACGGGCCAGGAGGTCCATAACCGAGGTGGTTTAGAAGATAACTATAAAATCAAATCTTGTAAATAGGGCAAGTAGAGATAGAGTTCGGGTCAGGTACTACTATAACTGACCGGATCTTCCATGTAAACCCTATCCCTCTTAGTCGATAAAAGGAGGGGTAGAGGGGGTCTCGACCCAAGCAATCATAATACAACCGACCCACACAAAATGTAGGGGGTTTATTCTCACGGAGGCCTGAACCTGTATAAACCCTCGTGTCACTTGCGTTCCATTGTTCTCCACGTCCATGAGCACCCCTACTCTCAAATCTAGTCATAAACCACGACAAAAATACCTTCAAAAATCGTGAAAATGAAAAACATTACAGCTCAAGATAGAAGATGATTAAACCCAAAAGCACAATTATATTGACGTGAATCAAGAGTTTACCAGGTGTGGAAACCATCCAAACATCCTCCCACTCTTTGAAAGATTGGGGAGATCTCTCACTTCTCTCCTCTCTTCCCTAAGACATGAAGCACACCCACACCTAGCAAAATGAAAACCTAAAGCAAAGGGGGTGGGGAGGGGTGCCTCCCACAACAGCCCTATGGTTCTATTTATAGCGAAAATAAAAGACTAGAATGCCACTATGGGCTAAAAGGAAAATTGGGAAACCCTACCAATACTTGCTTCGCGACGAAGCAAGCCTCTGGATGTTGATGCTTTTCCTCACACCGTCTTCATCCGCTCATCGGTTTTGAGGCGCAAACCGGCACACCTTCTCCCACTTGGTTTTGAGGCACAAACCAAGAAACCGTCGCGGTGATTTTGAGGTCCCAAATCACCAAACCTCCGGCCTTGGTTTTGAGGCCCAAACCAAGAAAAAGTCATAGTGGTTTTGAGGTCAAACCATTGACAAACTGTCGCCACCGGTTTTGACTCTAAATCAGAAAACCCACATGCCTCATCTCCTCCACGTGTACAATGTGGATTGCAGACGGCATAACCCGACCTCCTGATCATCTAGCCACCGAGTACTCGACTTGTGCCTGATCATCCCCGATCCTCTGCACCAAGTCTCCTACTCCTACCTCAGTCCTCATCACTTCCTGCCATGTCGCATTTGCCACCTACACATCATGAGACAAGCAACTGCATTTCTCCAAATCGAATAACTCAATTTGGGGTTAGTTCAACCAAAATGTACCAAATTCAAATTCAAACTAAATCAAGTCAATTACTCTTCACATAAGTAAGCCAAGGCACAAATCACTTGGCTTCTCAGACCCTAACTCCACTCAGATCCTGACTCAGCACTGTGGTGCCAAGTCCCAGATCGTTAGCCAACTCGTGTACTCGGGAACTATGCCAACTAGGCAAGTACCTGGTAGTTCAGCCCCTCTGGGTTATCAAAACACCTAAGGACAAGGTCAGTGCACTACCTTCTGACAACCCGAACAAATCCAGGGGCTTCATAACATGTTAGTGCAAATCAAAGCAGTACATATGGAACTTAGCCTTCGCCTGAGCTTTCAGCTCAGCCGCAGCCTCAGGAGCTACACGGTGGGTACCACCACGGGATTCCAAGTGACGACCATGGAGGGTTCGACCACTCGCTTGAGTGAACGGCTTCGGCCACCTATTCTGTCTTCAATCGAGTGAATGGCTTCGGCAACCCGCTCGACGGAAGGCTTGGGGGCTACTGTTGTGGTCCTGTACCCTGGGTACCACAGGCCACCGGTTACAGCCCAAAAAATCTGGACATGACCCGACTTCCTCTAGTGGCAAAATGGTTGGGGAGTCACTTACTCCGTGTCAGGTATGTGTCAGACCCGGTTTAAAGACCAAACCGAATGCTCATAGTACATGTGCCCAGGGATCAATTTTACACACATACCGTATAGAAAATGGATACAGAATAACCAATGTCACAATATATAATATTTATTACTAAATAATGTCTTTAAAAAGACTAAGTCGAACACTCTCAGAAGCATAGCAGCGGAAAGACACCATAATTCCATAGGCAATCGACCGGTGACAATCGCTCGCCTAGAACACCATATAGTAGTACTCCAAATCTTCTTCAGCTGCTGAGCAGTAGGTTTGAGTAGCAGGGGAAAATAGCAAGGTTGAGTACACTTATGATTGGTACTCAACAAGTGTAGGAATAAAATGACATGCAGGGTATAATAACAGGGTATAGTTGTAGTAAGGTTGAAAGTAGAAATGCAGCTAAACTTGACTCTCAAATTATTAGCACCTATGTACTAGATTAAAGTTGTAGGCTAAACAACCCAATTAAATTGAATTAAAGTATATCACAAAGTATGATCCACAAAGGTGCACAAAGAGTCACAAAGGACACAAAGGGCACAAAGGATCACACAGTACCACAAAGCTATTCCATTCCCAGCAAAGGTCCCTCTTACACCATGTGGTTCAGGCTTTTTGACAAAGTATGACACAAAGAGTGATGTCAATCTCCACTCAACCGAGCAAGACACACAACCTATAGCACTCCAAATTAGTAGGCAAGCCGTTCCATACTGGACATGTGGTGGCACATGTTGTCCTAGGGTGTCTACTCCTAAGATTTGGTGCTTAGCAGATTTGAGCACCACATGCCATGACGGTATTAACCATCTCCACCATTCCAACCATTGCTCAAGCCACAACATCAATCCTCACACGATCAACTCGCATCTCAACGGATGGGAGACCACAACACTCTTACAAAGAAAAAAACCAAACTCAATATCACAAAGGATGGAAAGACTTGTATGACCCTCAAGACAGAATGCCTAAGCATAACTAACCAGGTATGAAAACCCAAATCTTAAAGTATAAGGCTTAGGTAACAATATTAAAGCATGCAGACCAATATGTGAACTAGAGAGAAAAAGAGAGGATATAGGATCAATATGGTAAAGGGTCAATTTCCTTTCTCTCCCACTAGCTGCTACCCAAAGTCTTGGAAGTCATGCTCTTTAAGATTCTTGAAGTTGTCAGAGCCTAACGATAGCGATCGGAAATAAGCAATTGCAAACAAATAAATAAGTAGTACACCAAATAGTATGTAATGTCTAAACAAATAGTACCAGAAGGTGCTACTCATGACTACGAATGCGTGAGCATAAGAATCACCTAAATCGGAGCTACGGTTAAGAAATTATAAAGGTTTTAAGTTAATAGATTAAATAGGTAATTAAATTAAACCGAAATAAGAAAATTCATTGATTCTGAATTACTTTAAAAAAGAAAAATCTTGATTAACCTAGGCCATCAAATCTTCTTCAGGCTGTCAGATTTTAATTAAATCCAAGGGGTATTTAACTTCTAATCTTGGCCATTGGCTAAAGATTCAACAGCATCGGTGTCGTCTCCTTCTCCTGGTGGCATCGGCGAAATAGGACAATGGGGAGATGCCATTCCTGCCGACGGGGAGAGCTCCTAGCTCAGGTTACAGAGCACCAAATGTGACAAGGTTCTCTCCTACATGAACTAGATGGTAACGGGTTTCCGTTTTGCTCACCTACGGTGGCGGAAACGGCCCACGAGAGGCCGGTGGCGGTGACGTGATTCGGTCGACATTGACAGCGGTCTCCGGTGAAGCTTTGGCCCATGGGACAGCTTCGACAACGGCGGTGATGACCGGTGGTCGTCCTGCAAGCAACAACTTGGTGCAGGATGTCTTGGTCCAGCAGGTCGACGGTGCGACCTTGAGTGGCAATGATGGCTTGGGTTTGTGGTTTCCATCCGGCTCTGGGCGGGATTTATATAGGGGTGAGCTCAGCGCGTGGCACATGAACTCTAGAACCAAATCCATCTCTTATTTGAGGCTTGATTCATTGAGTTCATTCACATTTTTGGAAATGGTTAAAACCAGACTCGTGGCTTCGATTTCATTCCGAAACGGTGGTGACCGGGCTAGCTGCGGTGCTTGGGCGGGTCCACGACTCGACATAGCTTAGGGTGGGGTGGTGCACGTTAGCTTCACATGAGCGGCTATGTCTGAGAGTGGCAGTGGCAGCAGCGCCGACCTGGCGTCTCTACTCAGTCAAGCCACCGGGTTAAGCCGGGTTAAGGCTTTACCCTTCACTCGGGTCAGGTCGGGTTAGGGTTAACCGGTTAAGTTTTTTGTTTTCAAACTTCTTTTTACAAAAATTCAAATCCTTTTGATCCAAATTCAAATTCAAATTTTGAATGACTTCTATTCACAAAATAAAATATCAAAGCACTTCATCACACAATAAAATATGAAAGAATGCATCGCTCATAATTATTTATTTAAATAATTAATTTCTTAGATTTTATTTCATTTTGAAAAACAGGGTGTTACAAACCTACCTGCAACACCTGCTTTTTGCATCATAAAATCTTTGCCAAGCTAGGAGTGCATTAGTTTGCATTTTTGGAAAAAATTAGCCTAAGAAAAAGATTTTCTCAATTTAATTTGGCTTAAGGTTCCATTCGTGACATGGCATATTGTATTTTCAAAAAAATCCATGAGGATCCTAGAAGAATTTAGGAAAAATCCTTGTGTCAAAATTCCTCCTAAATCTCTTTGTGTAAATTTCCAAACTTTGGTCAATTCAAAAATCTAATTTTTATTCTGAAAGGTTTTTTTCAGCATCTGGCCCAATCGGCCCAGCAGCCAGTCAGCCCACTCGGCCTTCTGGGCCACCCAGCCCCTCTGGCCTCCTTCTTCCTTCCCACGCCGAATAGAGCAGGTGCCGCCGCCGCTGGACGGCCTCGCGCTGCCACCATGGCCGCCTCCGGCCACCTCTGTTGCAAGGAAAAATCACCGCATTTCCTCCTCTTCATTTTCCCCATTAAATGGTGCCCCCTCCTCTCTTCAATCCTCTAGTAACTGGCCGCATTGATGTAACACCCTGATTTTCACAAGGAAATAAAACTCTAGGAAAAATCAATTAGGTAAATAGATAATTATGTTTGTTGCATTCATGTCGTTGCATATTTTATTGGATGATGAAGTGCTCCTGTGTATTTTGTTTTGCATGTAGAAGTTGTTCATAGTTTAAATTTGAATTTGGATCAAAAAGGTTTGAATTTATAAAAGATTTCAAAATTGAAAAGTTAACCCTATCCGGGTTAAGGGGTAAAGGCCTAACCCATCCTAGCTGACCTAAACCTGTTAACCCAGCTAACCCGACCCGTGCTTAGGGATAAGGCTAAAACCTGCCCGAGGTGAAGTTTCTGCCTTATCCGACCTTAACCTGGCTAACCCGGATAGCCCAACTATCCTAACCCGGCTAACCCGATAGCTCTCAGATAAGGAAAAAGCCTTAACCCGGCGCTAACGCAACCAAACCTGGTGACCCGATTCTGGATAAGTTATTTTCCTTAACCCGTGCTAACCTGGCTGGGAATAAGGTTTCCATATCCAAACCAACCCGAAGTTCATCGCCTTCCAAAAATCTTCCAAACAAAGCCGAATTAGAGTTCAGTTTATAGATAGAAAGTGTAGGACTCTGTATCCTCTACGAGTAGGACCAAGAACCCCTATAAATAGCACACCCCATGGTGTGGATTTTTGCCCGCAAGTCAAGAACCCACCGAACCCTAGGTAGCCACCAAATTCGATTTTCCGCCACCGTTTGGAGCAATTGGTTGGAGAAGAAGCTAGAAGGGAGCACAAGGAAGCTTCGCCGCACGCCCTTGAAGTCAGAGCACCACCGGAAGAAGACCTTGATGCTATGGAAGCCTGCTCAAACTGCATCGATGTTGCCGACCCTGTGAGTAAAATGAGTTCCTTATGCCGTCTAGATCACGTAGGAAGAATCGGATAGAAGTTCCGTGCACCGTAGTGTGAGCCTGAACTCTCAAGCCAATGGCCATGGCACCCTGGTGGCTCTGTTCAACCGGGCCGAGCTGAGGTAGGAGGAGACAGTCCCGAGCCGTCAGATCTTGGATGGATGATCGAGATTAGAACAAAAATAACTCTTTGTTTTATTTAAATCCAAGCTGTAGATCGCCGGTTGGACGGCCACCGTTTAATGAAAGTCATGGACCTTGTGAGCCGGCGCTGTGGACTCGGTCCACCGCACCGTGGACCTATTCCACCAGTTTCATAATAGAAAAATAATTCATTAATTCCATAAATTCACCGGCCCTGGTAATTTTGCAAAAACACCCCCGACCTTTTTTGAAATTATATTTAGTCCCTGAGAATTTACATTTAGGTCCCTGTTTAACTTTTTTTATTTGCAATTAGGTTTATTTTATTTCCTATTTAACCTATTAATGGAAACCCTTATAACTTAACCGTAATTCCAATTTAGGTGATTCTTGCGCTCACGCGTTCGTAGCGAGGAGTAGCATCTTCTGGTACCGTTTGATTAGAATTTAGGTATTGTTTGGCATACTATTTATTTATTTGTTTGCAATTGCTTGTTTCCGGTCGCTATTGTTTGGCGCCAGCGACTTTGATTCTCTTCAAGAACTTGACTACCAAGACTTTGAGCAACAGCCAGAAGAAGAGCAAGGCAAGTGACCCTTGATCATTTTGTTCCAATATGCTTTCTCTCTCTAGTATGCACAAGCCACATGCACTAATTGGTTACCTAAGCATTCATGCTTTAGGATTGGGTTTTTATGGTTAGTAGTAATGCTTAGTCCTGCAGTCATGAGTGTCATACAAGTCTTTTCATCTTTATGATGTTGAGTTTGACTTGTGTTGTATGCTGAGAGTGTTAGTCTTCCATCTGTCATGATGTGAGGTGACCATGGCGAGGTTTGATGTTGTGGTTTGAGCAAGGTTTGAAATGGTGGAGACGGTAGGAATCCGTCAGGTGCTGTGGTTTGTCATGCTCGAATCTGCTAAAGACCAACTCATATGAGTAGACACCCCAGGACAACAGGTGCCGCCATGTGCCCAGCATGGAACGGCTTGCGTACTAATCACGGATGTTGTGGGAAGTGTGCCTCGCTCGAATGAGTGGGAAATTGGTGTAGTTACTCGCCTAGGCTCACATGGTGCAAGAGGGGTCGGGGTACCGCTGTTGGTGTAGTTACTCGTGCAGGCCTACCACGAGAAACCTTAGCATTGCTATGGTATTGCGACTACCATAGTAAACCTTTGTAAAGGCATGTAGTGATCTCTAGGCCATGCACCAAAGGAAGTGTAAGAATGGCAAAAAGGAGGTTTCTCTAGTCACCTAGCTAGCGATGAAATCACTACTCATGGGTATAGGGTGTTTACCCTTGCAAACTGTATAACTGTCATGATAGTCGTGCTTTTGGTTACAAGCGGTCTGTGATCCTCTTTTGACTAGATGGTATGGTTTGGATGAGATGGTTTTGGTCTAGCCAGTGTGGAGCGGTACGATCTATAGAACCACTTTGTGGATCATACTTCGAGATTAATTCAACATAATTGGGTAGTCTTAGCCTACAACTTTAACGTAATAATTTTGGTGCTAATAATTGGAGAGT
>VSTD030001874.1:0-12469 GCA_008808055.3 Sporobolus alterniflorus | reverse complement strand
GCTCGTAGCGAAACAAGTGCAGAAAGAGTATGACCGCAACAGTGACAAGATTGCAGAATACCTCACAGAAGTGTGAAGGCTTGAGAAGTTCTTTGATGGCTTTCAAGTACGATATGTCCCACGCCTAGACAATCGAGATGCAGACAATCTAGCATGTATTGCTTCCTCCAGAGCACCGACTTCGCCAGATGTCATTGTTGAGAAATTGACTAAGCTTTCGATCAAGACAACAGAGCCAGTAGAAGGAGCAGTCCTCATGGTCATTAACGGACTCCAACAGCAGCTAGCATATGATTGGATGAGCCCAGTCAGGGCATACTTGGACAATCAGCCACTATCAGATGATAATGCTGAATTCAAGTGTGTCGCACGCAAGTCTAAAATGTATCACTTAATTGATGGAGTGTTGTACAGGCAAGGCACCAATGGCATGATGATGAGGTGTATTTCCAAAGAAGAAGGCATTCAGTTACTACTGGATATTCACAGCGGAGTATGTGGGGCACATTCATTTTGGCATTCTATCGTTGGAAAAGCATTCAGGAGCGGATTCTATTGGCCGACGGCCAAGGATGGCATGATGGAAATCATCACCAAGTGTAAAGACTGGCAGTTTTTCTAGAAGCAAACCACGAAGCATGCAAATCCTCTACGTCCCATCAATCTCTCCTAGCCCTTTGCAATCTGGGGAATTGACATTGTTGACATCCTACCAAGGGCTCTAGGAGGAATCAGATTCTTATTCATTGGCATTGATATGTTCACCAAGTGGATGGAGGCAACCCCAGTGGTAAACATAACGCAGAAAGTAGCAGTTAAGTTACTGCAAAGCATCATCTACAGATTCGGCGTGCCCAGAAGAGTCCTGACGGACAATGGAACTCAGTTCTAAAGGGCCAAGTTCTCAAGATGTTGCGCAGAATTTGGTATTCACCATCAGCCCTCATTAGTAGCGCATTCGTAGACAAATGGGCATGTCGAGCGCACCAATGGGTTACTTCTGCAATGGATGAAGTCAAGGATGTTCCAGGACTTGGAGGCGAGAGGCAGAAATTGGCACAAGGAGCTGCCCTTGGTATTATGGGCTCTTCAAACAAATATTAATAGAGCCACCAGAGATACACCCTTTAATCTGGTCTATGGAGCAGAGGTAGTGTTGCAACCAGAAATCTATCTTGAATCAGCTAGGGTGGCACATTTTAATATAGAAGATCAGGCCAAAGCAAGGAAGCTTGATGCAAATCTGCTAGAAGAAAGGTGCAACATAGCATTATCCAATGTGCGCAAATATCAGGCATCCCTGAAGAAGTACTACAATAAAATATGGTATAGAGAGAGCTTAATATCGGGGACCTAGTGTTGAAGAAAGGCATCCGCACCAAAGACAAGCACAAGTTTTCGAGCGCCTGGGAGGGGCCATTCATCATAGTGGCCATAGTGGCACCAAGGGCTTATGTGCTAACAGAAGTTGACGGCGGTGTGCTACCCATCATATGGAACACCAATCAGCTAGGCAAATATTATGTGTAATATATTTATCTGATTAAAAAAGTTTAGTGTTTCCCAGCTCATATAGATTGACATCGTATCATCTCATCTACCGGTCCATCGGCCGAAGGAATTTTACAGTTCAACAGCTAAAATGATAAGTCTCTAATGAGAGGTGACACATTTCTGATCTGGTGAGATGCTTCCTCACAGCAAATACATTGGGCAGTTCCTGATCAGCGGCTAAAGGGTGAACACTACTAGATGTATCAGGACGATCTGTAAATGTTGTGCCCGATTAGCAATAAGCGTCTCTGATTGGCACAAGGGGCTCACTTTCAATCGCACATACGGTCAGTGAACCAACGCATACAAAAAGCAAGGGGCTCCCAATTGGTGGTCCCTTACTCAGCTAAACTTATGATTTTTACACGCGTAGCATCACGTATAAAAAGCAAGGGGCTCATGATAGGCGGTCCCTTACTTAGCTAAACTTATGCTTTTTACACGCATAGCACCGCATACAAAAAGCAAGGGGTTCCCGATTGCCGGTCCCTTACTCAGCTAAACTTATGTTTTTTACACGCGTAGCACCGCGTATGAAAAACAAGGTGCTCTCGATTGGTGGTCTCTTACTCAGCTAAACTTATGTTTTTCACACGCGTAGCACCACATACAAAAAGCAAGGGGCTCCCGATTGGCGGTCCCTTACTCAGCTAAACTTATGCTTTTTACATGCATAGTACCGCGTACAAAAAGCAAGGGTTTCCCGATTGGTGGTCCCTCTCTATCATCTAATAGTTTTTAACGAAAAGTTAGCAGATCCTGATTGGCGCATCATTGTACTTCCCGTACACAGTTATCATCGACATACAGAAAGCAAGGGGCATCTATACATCTATGTTCATCGAGGTATTTGCCAAGAGTCAAATAAAAATTTCATATATTAACAAGTTGTTTATTATAGCATGCAAAATAAGACTTATAGAGCCTTAGGGTTGTCATTGTCATCAGACTCGGCAAGACTAGTGAAGTCATATGAAGACACAAAGTCTTGAGCAGCGTTAAATGTGCTGGAGACTAAGGCCTCACTTTCCGCATCATCTACAGTAAAGTCTTTGTGTAGAAGCTCCATGTTCAGATCGGGCAGATAATTTTTGAACAGTGCCACAGCATGGGCCACCGCCAAGGAAATCATCATATTGGAGGAGCCTTCGCGCTTAGACAAATCCTATCGAGCCAATTCCAGTAGCTACCCTTGGGTCTTCATATCTTCTTCGGTAGTTTTCAATCTGCCCTCGGTATTCTTCATCCGGAGCGTAGCCTCGTCAGCATGGATTACCAGGAAGTCCAGGGCTTTTGACTTGTGCTCCAACTTGTCATGCGTAACAAGAAGAGAAGCTTGCGCATTCTCCAGCTCAAGTGCCAATTTCGTGTTGGCATCCTTGGAGTGTTGGAGGGCCTGTTCGGCAGCTTGCCCAGTAGCCCTCTCCTCAGCCAGTGCTTGTTCAGCAGCTGATCGAGCAGACTTTTTAGTGGATAGCGCTCTCTGTGCTGCCACCAGTTCCTTAGGCAGCACTGCAGATCAAGAAAGTCATGAGTCAGTGAAAGAAATCGGAAGGAAAAGGTAGTAAGGGAGGAAAAGGGCTACCTTCCCGATCGGTCTCCCTGTTCTTCAAGTCTTCCAGGAATTCAGTCGCCCATCAATAATTGTCCCAAGCCTCGGCAGGGGACAGTGTTGTGGGACCAGTTATTCCCGCTGAAGGAGGGATCAGGGCGGTGATGATTGGCAGAACAGTTTGTGAAGCGGTCGTCGGCTTGATAGTTTTCTTCTGTGATCCAGTGGTCGAAGGTTTCCTATAGACAAACGCATCATCAGAATACAGATTGAATTCGCAAACATCAAAGTACAAATCAAGATCATTGCATACATGGCCACGAGCATCTTTTTCATCGACGGCACCTGAGATTTTTTGGCTGGCCGGGTGTCAGCCCCAGCAGATGTTCCGGTCCTAGCGGCCTGAGAGGTGCCTCAAAAGGCTTCAAATAGGTGCCCAAAAATAAATTCTACTCCAACTAGATCCAGTGGACTTCAGGGTCCAGGATATGGAGGAAGTTCAGTTATCACCTGATCAGATGAGGCAGGTTGCTTGCCCAAAGGAATAGCGATTGTAATATGATCAGTGATAGAAGGGCGGATTTGCTCTGCCATGCTAGATTCGATTGGGTTGGGAGCAATTGGCTTAGTTGAAGGCGCTCCCTGGCCTCCAACGTCATCGCCAGCAGGCTCAGTCTGCCCATCGTTGTCACTATCGAACTACTCTATATCGACTTGGTGGGCAGGGTATAAGTCCTGATTTATGAGCAGAATAGATTCATCAAGTCACAAATCAAGAAGAGATTGAAGGAAGCCAAAGCCCTTACCAAAGGAGGAGGGTTGTCGTTGCTGTAGGGCAACAACACGGTATCAGGGCATGCTGTCGGCACACCCTTGTCAAATAAATGGGATACGAACCCGTCTATTTCTTCTAGAGATAGAGCTACACAATACAGAAGGGTATGTCAGATCAGAGCAAATTTTTCATTAATGATGTAAAGAAAGGATGAAGATGTTACCCTCTGAAGGATTGTGGCTGGGATCGGCCATCCATGGACATTCGAATGCCAGGGTCTTCCAGCGATCAAGGGTGCGAATCCGCCGAAGATGAAATTCTTTGATGCAGTGGCACGCCTTGAGTCCAGCCTGGCATAGCTCAGTGATGCGCTTGACCAGAGCGGCTAAGCGGTCAGTCATCGGTGGCTCCTTCCGTTTATTCTTGATAGCTGGAGGGAACGAAAGTTTGTTAACCCATGTTGGTTGGACGCGCATGTCTACAAAGATCCACTTCTGCTGGACATCCTTCTAGCAGCCCTTGAAGGTAGACTTGATGTATTCATCCCTGTGATGCATTGCAGGGAAAGGCCGATCCCACCAAAGATAATCTTGGTGTATCGGGCAGTAGAGTAAAGTACCAGAAAAGGCTAGTAGCCGGTGGGATTCCCAGCCACCACTCACACAACATTACAAAGCTGCTAAGTGCAGAAATGATGTTGGGGTTGAGATGAATCAACGAACATCCCAAATAATTTGTGATGTTAGATAAGAATTTGCTGGGAGGAAGTCCTAGCCCAGCAACCAGCTGAGATTCAAAGCAGAGAATGGTAGAGCCCTCAACGGTAGGGTCATCTACCTCAGGAATGAAGGAGAGGCAGTTACCAGCCAGCCAAACACGATCGTGATAAGATTTGTGGTCATCTTTAGTTACAATCATCTTCTTGAAGAAGTCCATTAGTTCTAGAATCTCCTCATCTGCCATTTTGGTGGCACCACGGGTCCGAGAAGAAGAAGTTGTCATTGCAACGCTCTCTGCCCCGGAGTCATTCTCGAAGTCCTCGTCATTGACCGATGGGGCAATGAAAGGAGCAGGATCGTGGATAGTTGTGTCAGCCATGGAGCAAGGGGTGGAAACGGTGTAGCAAGCAGTAAAGAGTAAAGGCAATGGAAGATGGGAAGGCAAGAGTGAGAAGTGATGGGACTCAACGAGTACAGTGGCACCCAGCTTTATATGGGCAGCAGATGACAGTGTGATGATTCGTTTCCCTAGAAAAAGATGCCTTTCTGTTTCAACCACCCACACGATTCGGACGTGGGATCGAGGAGCCGAAAAGTTTCGAAGTTCAAAAGATTTTGAAGTCTGTGACGTCCTCAAGAAGGAACCGGGATCTAATGGACCCAGCAGTTATCAAGCCGATCGGCACGGTTATTTGCCCGAAGTGAAAGGAGAAATTCCAGTATAGTTGCCCGATTGTGCTATTGATGACAATGCCCGATCAGCACTTACTAGGATCCTAGAGCCTGATCAGCGGTTGGTGTATGGTGATCTAACCGAAGTTATATTTTACGGCAAAGATCGGTGCCGATTAGCGTTTATCGTGGGGCCGATTAGAGCAAGATTGATGAAATATAAAGTTTTGGCAGATCGGAACGGTTTTTCATTAGTTTTCACCATGAAGCTGATTGGTTACAAGGGACACAGTCGTATGATTTGATCATTGAAGTGAAGTCAGAAGAACAACATATAAGAGTTTGATAGCAAAAGATCCAAGATTTCATTAATGTTGGATTGAAGAGAACTCCTATTACAGTTCAGGAAGGTCTACAGATTACATCAAGGACATAACAGAAACGAAGAAAAGATACAAGACAGTGCATCAGACATGAAGGGTGTCAAAGTACCCCGATGACTTTGCATCGCCATCCCAACTCCCTTGCACAAAGGAGATCAAAAGTAGCAATGCAAAACTATGGGCATCCTTGAGACATGCCTACCTCAGCACCTTGCTCTTCGGCGTGGTGGCCTAAGGCTCGCCGGTGCCACATTTGCTGCCGTTGCCACCGCCAGCATCCTGATCAGGCCGCTGATCATCATTATTATCATTTTTCACCCCCGCGGGAGCATCATCGGCATCGACGGAGGCAGTTGAGGCCGGGTTGATAGCAGCAGAAGTAGCCGCGGGTCCGGTACCGGTAGTCTTCTCCTACAGTGCCTCCTTTTCTTCATCGGAGTCATCGAGGATGATGACCTTGCCATCACCAAGCGGCCCGAGGATGTCACGATTAAGGTCACCAAAAAAGTTTCTTGGTGAACTCCGTGTCGCAAGAAGTGTCAGCAATGAAGTTTTCCTCATCCGAAGATAAAGAAAGGTCAATCATCGGAACCTTCCCGGAGGAGCCGCTTTGCTCGAGCACCGGTGAGCAGGGATGGCGTGACGAGATCTCCGATGGGGACCCCGATGGTGGCCGAGATCCAGATGGCGCCGGTGGTAGAGTCTGGCGTCCTTGGGCAAAGGACTTCCCTCTATAGAGGGAGAGCACTCACGCTTAACACCTCTTTTGTCCTCCATTGGTGGTTAGCAAAGGGCAAGAGAGCGGAACCTTAAAGCAAATAAATGAGAAGAATGCGAGATGGTTATCAGTGCAAGACGAATGGGGTATTTATAGCCTAAGAAGAGTCATGCTGTTACAGTAACCGACATACTTTCGACTCCCACGCACCCACTCAAGTGCATCCCTTCGTGAATTGTGCATCGTGCGTCGGTTATCTATACGGTCAATCAAACGGTTCAGGTTTTCAGAGAAAGGTAAACATTGATGTGACGATCATGCAGTGGTTGACATGTGTTGTGCACACATCAATGTGTATCAAACACACTATCAACCTAGTGTGACATCGGGTTGAAGAAGCATCAGAGAATCAAAGTTGGGAGGTAGTGTGAAGCAGAAGAAGTGAACCCGATGCATGAGGCCTGGGGATAATGGAGGTGTCCGATCAGTGAATGCCGATTGCTTGGTAGCCTGATCGGGAATCAAAGTTGCCAGGTTGACGATATGATCAAGGGCTAGTGATGATACCACAAATGTCCATTCGGACCGAGGGGCCAATAGCTGCAATAGCCGACGAGGCTGGACGTAACCCTATATAGAGTCCGGATCAGGTATGTGTTTTTGGAGATTGTAACAGAGTCAGAAATTTACCATATATATAAGGCAGTTGTCCTGCAGCCCGCATTTTATCTGGGGCAACCAATTTTCACAGCATAATACAGTAATACTGAATGTATGACTATTACTTCACGAGAGGGCATGAACCAGTTTAAAATCCGTCGTGTTCATCCTCGAGATTGATATTGCATTGTTACGCTTCTCTCGATCATAAGCCAAATATCTGATGACACGGCGTCAACAATTTTATTTACCAAAGGAAAAGGAATGAAAATCTTTCTACACAAAGATAAAAATATTGAAGCACAGCCAGTGATAGCTAAGTACGTACCGGATCCCATTTGTTTTCTGCAGGTATCATGGCCAGTCCTGTGCCGACATTCAGCAGGCCTGTGACACCCGTCATCGGCAGCCAGTTTTCCAACAGAGTGGTAGTCCTGGACGCAGAGCTGCCAGAACACGAAACATTGCTTGACACAATTAGAACAAGAAAATCAAACACACATCCCACATTTATGCAGGTTTAACTCGTGAAGGGCTCAACGAATCTGTGACTCCTTGTGTAGCTACGTACCTGTGATTGATCCCTGACGTTGGTTCTAATGAAAACGACGGTGTTGTTGCGTACGGCCATGCTCACCCTGTCGTTGTACTTGCAGACTATCCTCATGCGAGGCAAATATCTAGGAGTCTCCAGAGAATCCCCGTTTCCTGGACTAACACCAACAACTCCGAGCAAAACAAACCAGAGAATGATATAGTGGTGAAGTCGAAAATGCGCTGGGATCAGATTAACAATTTTAAAGAGACCTTTGACAATCTCCGCAAGTTCAAAATAATGTTTAATCCTAAAAAATGTGTAATTAAAGTATCATCAGGTAAACTGCTCGTTTATTTGATGTCATCCCGGGGAATTGATGCGAAACTAAAGAAGGGGGAAATTATTGAGAAACTGCAACCACCACGGATAAGAAAAGAAATTCAGAAACTGACAGGTATGATGGTAGCGCTCAGCCAATTCATATTCTAGTTGGGAGAACGTCGCATACCATTCTACAAGCTGCTACGTATAATAGATGGTTTCCAGTGGGATGATCAAGAGGCAGCGGCGTTCGTGGAGCTCAAGCAATATCTCAGGTCCCTGTCAACCCTGGTACCTCTCAAACTCGATGATGTGCTGCTATTATATGTAGCAGTCACCGATGCTGTGGTCAGCACAGTCATCCCCATTGAGCGGGCAGAAGCTATAACGAAAGTTAAGCAACAGCCTGTGTACTTTATCAACGAGATGCTAAAGGATGTTCAAACAAGGTACCCATAGGTGCAGAAGCTATTGTATGTAGTACTCATGACAACCAGGAAGTTAAAGCATTACTTCTTGGCGCACACAGTCCGGCTTGTATCTGATCGGCCATTGGCTCGCGTCCTCTAAATCAAGGAATCATCAAGACGGATCGCGCAATGGGCAGTGGAAATCAGCCAGTATGATGTTGAATTCGTTCCACGGCGGACGATCAAGTTTCAAGCACTCACATATTTTATTGTAGAATGGACTGATTCAAGTTTGTGAGGCATCGATGAGTTACCTGATCATTGGGTAATGTATTTTGATGGATCCTACACCCTGAAAGGAGCAGGGGCTGGCGTCGTGCTCATCCCACCCGAAGGTGATATTCTAAAGTATGTAATTCAGCTTGAGTTTTCAAGCTACCAATAACATTGTAGAATATGAGGCGCTGGTCACTAGTCTTCAGCTAGCCAAAGAGCTTGGCATTCGACGACTCCTCAACCAGGGAGATTCTCATCTAGTAGCGAAACAAGTGTAGAAACAGTATGACTGCAACAGTGACAAGATGGCATAATACCTGGCAGAAGTGTGAAGGCTTGAGAAGTTCTTTCATGTCTTTGAAGTATGATATGTCCCACGCCTGGACAATCGAGATGCAGATCATCTAGCATGGATTGCTTCCTCCAGAGCAGCAACTTCGCCGGATGTCATGGTTGAGAAATTGACTAAGCCTTTGGTCAAGATAGCAAAGCTAGTAGAAGGAGCAGACCTCATCATCATTGATGGACCCGAACAACAGGTAGCATATGATTGGATGAGCCCGATCAGAGCATACTTGGATGATCAGCCACTATCAGATGATAATGCTTGCACCTATATTATTATTATTATTGGCAAAGTTTCCTCACTAGACATTTTAGTGGAACGGAGTCAAATGATGCTCTCATGAAGCCTTATTATTTTTATTTTGATAAAAAGAATAATACACATGGTTTATGGCTTATATATATCTATTAGCATACATGCCTATGGCTTGTTGAAAATATGATTTTTTTGCTTATCCCAGATAAGGATGACCCACAAAGGGTCATTATACCAACTCTCTAAGAATGCACAGTGTCCACATCATCGTTAGTTTTTCTTCCCCATCATCGTTTATTTCCATCCCGAAATGTGTATCACATAAGCCAACGCTGCCACCGCACGCCACCGACGCCTCCCAGCCTGCTTGCCTCCCTTGCTCTACATGTTATGGACGATGTCCCCATTGCCTCCCTGCCATCCGTTTCCACTCCTTCGGAGCCCCCAGGTGAAGCAAATCAACACCGCATTGAAGCTCCGCTGCTCCCGGCCACTCCCCTTCTCGGGTTGCCCTCCTCGCACCACCCTGGTCATATAAAAGGCACTCATAGCCCTAGCCTCTCCACACCTCAACTTCTCCCGCCACCACCCATCGTCCTCCATAGTTCAACCACCGCATCAATGAGCATGACTAATCCGCCACCGCCATTCATCATCGTAGGGCTCAATATGTACCTCTTCCGTACTAATCCTCCGCCGGTGAGCACCCCCAAGGACTCCGCTCTCTCCCCATGCCCTCATGATGAGAGTCCGTGCGGAGCTGGCCACGCGCAGAGCTTGGCAGAGCTATGCTGCCCCTTCCATGGCCGGTCCACAGTGGACCGCGACACCCTTGGTCCATGCCATGATGAGCCTAGCTAAAAAAATAAATCTGAAAAACCTACCACTTTTGCAAAAAAGTCCCTGCATTTAAAATAATTCTAATTCAAACTAAAGAGTTTAATGTAAATTGAAACCAGTCCCTCAATTTTACATGGAGCACCCCAAGCTTTACCAAAATTACGTTTTCATCTCATATTTTGACACAGGATCCCCTTTGAGTAATTTTTTCCTCAATTTCACATGGAGCACCCCGAGCTTTACCAAAATTATGTTTTTATCTCATATTTTGACACAGGAACTCGTTTGAGTAAAATTATTAAAAAGGATCTTCGTGTTTTAGTATTCTGTATTCACATTTTTTATACAATTCTTTATAGATAATATTCAAATCAATAATTATGTTTATTTGTCTTAACAGGCTCTTCATACCTTTGGTGGCAATGGATCCTTTCTACAAATCATATGTCGAAACTGATTTCGCCTCGCCGTTTGGCGAACAGAGGCCCTTTCATTCGATGTCGAGCAGTTTATGAACAACTCCATCAACAAGCTGATTGAAAAAAAAACAATGACCCTTTCCTGTTCCTCGAAGAACATTTCTTCGTCGTTGTTTTGGTGCATAAAAAACTTATGAAGTTCAATTCAAAGACATGTTGCATGAAGTTCTTGAATTCTTCTCAGAACCGTAAAGTTAGTGCTAAAAGATTTGTGCATAATAAAGTTTACCACAACAAGTTTATCCTAGTAATATTTCTACTACAAATGTATATACTCAAAGTTACATAAAACAAAAGTTATTCATTGTTCATTGACTACCTATTACCCTTCTGAATTATACCTTGATACCTTAGGATGTGGGATTTGTGTCTGGGTAGTATTTTGCTTAACCTTGTAGTCATGAGTCATTGTTCAAGTCTTCCATCCTTCATGATGTTGAGTTGGCTCGTGGTTTACTTTGTGAGTTGTGGTCTTCCATCCTTCATGATGTGAGTTGATCGTAGTGGTTCGATGCTGCGATTTGGGCAAGGTTTCAAATGGTGGAGGAGATTAAGTCCTTCAGGTGATGTGGTTAGTCTTGCTTGAATCTGCTAATGATCAGTTCTTAGTAGTAGACCCTCCCCCCCCCCCCAGAACAACTGATACCACCACGTGTCTAGTATCGAACATCTTGCTTACTAATTATGGATGCTATAGGGAGTGTGTCTTGCTCAGAGGTGTGGGGAAGGGCACTATGTTTGGCCTGTGAACCACAGGGTGCAAGAGGGACCTTTTTGGGGAAACCTTAGCAAAGCCGGGCATAGTACTTGTAGTAAACCTTTGTAACGGAATGTAGTGATCTCTGAGCTATACACCAAATGAAGTGTAAAGAATGGCAAAAGGAGGTTCTCTAGTCGCTTGATCAGTGACAAAATTACTATGCGTAGGTATATGGTACTAATCTTTACAAAGTATACAACTGTCATGATTGCCGAGCTCATGGTCATGAGCGGTCTGGGATCCTCTCAAGATCTTATGGTTTGGGTACGGTTGGTCTGTGTGCTACATGTGTGATACTTTGTGATCCTTAGTGACCTCCTGTGTGGATCATACTATGTGATAACTTATTCAACTTAATCAGATTTGGGTAGTTTAGCCTTCAACTTTCAACTAGTAAATAGGTGATAATAACCAATGAGTCTAGTATGTGCCTTATTATAGTTTTTTTCTTGTTATTATGGCATGCATATCATATTATTTGCCACACTTGTTGAGTACCAACCATAAGTGTACTCAAACTTGCTAAAACTGCCCTGGTTGCATTCTTGTGGAGTGTGGAGCCTTCTGTTGTATCGCTTTCATGAGAGTCATCTAATCTTATGCAAGACATGTATTCGTGTAATAATTATACTTTATTCCTGGTCATACATGTGATGAGCATTTGGTTTTGGCCTTAAAATTGGGTGTGACAGTTGATTGTTCTACACTCACTTAAAAGTGGGTGGAGATCAAGTAGGAAGAACACACACACACACACACACTCACCTCACCGTGCTACACTAAGAGGGGTTGGGTAGGGTGTGGCATCGGCATGGGAGATGGGTGCAGCTACGCATCACCTACATGAATAGTCCATCAAAATCCATCACCGAGCTGGCATGACTTCCTTTTGATCTTTTACATTTTCCTTTTTATTTTTGCTTCGTGATTGAGTCTAACTTGTATTGAGATATGGGAACCCAATTGGTTGTGGGACCCCTTAAACATAGTAGTTCCCCCAATATATATGTGTGGGTTGCCATTGCAAAGAGTACCATAAACAAAAGGCTAGTGTTTTTGTAACACCCACTTTTTACAAGAATAAATTTTTTGTCCACATAGGAGTGCAGATAAAATGCATATCAAATTGTAGTGCATATGAAAAACATTCCAAAAATAAATCTTGTATAGGATGCATTGCATGGCATGGCATATTATATTTTTCTAAAATC
>VSTD030001873.1:0-12471 GCA_008808055.3 Sporobolus alterniflorus | reverse complement strand
GTCCATCTCTGCTAAGCACAAGAAATCTCGGCGCACCCCGTCATCATGATCCTTTCCCCGCGCGAGTTACCTTCGAGTCGAAGCCACCGGCGACCCCCTCACACTCCTCTGCTACTGCTTGACCACCCAGAGCACTAGAGTCTACCAACCCTCACCAGATTTCAACCAAAATGCCACTATCATCCGCCTCCTTTAGTGAGCTTCACCCGTGTCCCACCTCTCTCCGATTCCGGCCACCCCTCACTCTCCCCCCTCCACCCCAGTGCTGTAGGAAACCTCCGAGGCCGCCGGCCATTCCACCCTAGAGACGTCGGCGACAAAACGCCGCCTGCCTACGCAGCCTCCACCCCCTCGTTGAGGACCCACTTCACCGGTGAGACTAGTCGCCCACCTTGTTGCCCGACGGGTGCGCCTCCACTCCACGGTTCTCGCGCCGCCGGCCATTCCACCCTAGAGACGTCGGCGAGCCGTCGCGGGTCGTGCCACCACGGTGGTCGTGGACGCGGTGATCGTGTGTTCACATCGGTGAGCGCACCTCGTGGGTGCCACGGGCTATTTTCGGCCAGTGGGCTGTAGCCTCGGGCCAGTTTTGGCCCAGTCACTGTTCAATCTTTTTCCAATATCAGAAATCGTTTTCCGATTCAAATATTCTCAGAATTTCCCTTATATTTCCAAAATGCATAGAAAATAGACTAAATCTCAGAAAATTACAAAATAAATTTCCTTAGAATCCTCTTGTCTAGATCTTTGCAATATGCTTGACCAAATTCCATTTTGGGCATTATTGCCTTGTAGAAAATTTCTATAAATCAAACCTTGGAGTATTTAATTACAAAAAATAATAATAATTGCTCATATTTATTTTCTGCTTAGAATAATTTCTATTATTTAATTCCTGCTCCTGCAGTAAAGAAATTCTAGTAAATATAATATGCATAGGAAAATCTTCATTTTTGGCATAATGCTTCTGTAACCTGCATAAAATTAGAGAGATTGTTTAGACTCATAAAATGCATGATATTGATTTTCTAAGGCTTAGTTAAATTGTTAATAAGTAAGAAGGCTAGGGGTAAATTAGTAAAATCAACTTTTATGAGTTAATAAGATTACAATGCCTCTGTTCATGCGTCATATTGCACTTTGCACCCCTTGTATTGCACTTTTGTTAGTGTCTCATACTTGTGCATTTTATGTTAGACCCCATGGAGCAAGGACCCAAGGAGCTGCATGAGCCAGCACAAACCGAGGAGACTAACCCTGAGCAAGATCAAGGCAAGCCCCGGTGCATCACACCACTATCTTTGACTTTTATTTTGAGTTAATACCTTTATGTTAAGAATGATTGTTCATTAGGTTGATAGGAGTTGATTGGAACCGTAGTTGCATTAGGAATACCTTCTGAATTACCCTTGATGACCTTACTAGTATTTGTAAGACATTAGTCATTGCTAGGCGTAGATATAGGCTACGGTAGACGTCGAGTGATCGAAAGACCACGGGTCGGTATACCTTTATGTTAAGAATGATTGTTCATTAGGTTGATAGGAGTTGATTGGAACCGTAGTTGCATTAGGAATACCTTCTGAATTACCCTTGATGACCTTACTAGTATTTGTAAGACATTAGTCATTGCTAGGCGTAGATATAGGCTACGGTAGACGTCGAGTGATCGAAAGACCACGGGTCGGCGATAGGTGTTTCACATCACTTTCACTTGAGCTTATGTAGAGATTGGGTAACCTGAGACCAGGCGGGCCCTTAGGTGAAAAGCGGAGGATTGTCAGTTGGAAAGGTCGGGGAGTGTGATGTGGAAAGCCAGCACCTCCAAGGTTGTAGCCCCTGCTTGTGACGGTTAAGAATCGATGAGTTGGCCCTCACGAGCAAGTATTGAACGTACCTATCGCATACCGGAGATATGGGCCCGGTAAGCCTAGTAGCCGGTCGTCAACAGATGGTTGGCTTTGTCCCCACTGCTTCAATGGTTGTCTTGGGAGAGAAACTGGGTACGGACCCACGGATCGGTCAGCCGTCATACTATGGATTGGGTCGGGAGCCCTTTATCTCGGGAGCAGTGGCCCTGCTCAACTCTCTTGACGACTACGCGAAAGGTTGCTATACGTTGACCGTGTGAGATACGTATGGTCTGGGACCACACGCGGACTGAGCGTGGGATGCATGTGGCGTGTTGGTCGGGTTTTCCCCCTGCAAGATGTACATCGATTCGAATCACCGTAACTCTTAGATATAAGTACCGCTTGTTTGTGGCAGTCATCACGTAGTAACTTAATGAACTTAATTTGATTAATGTTATTGTTGTTATGATGCTTTATCTTAATTGTTTGCAACTCTTGTATGATTAGAGTAAGTTGCACCTTTCTTTTGAAATGATTTGAATAGAGCTAAAACTTGAAACTAAGGACCTACTCTTAGCGTGGGTTTGACATAGAGATAGAGCTTATCCCATTAAGCCTTGGATGCTAGGAGTTGACTTTTTATGACCATGTTAACGGGTCAGTCTTGCTAAGCTTTAGTTGCTCAGGCTTTGTCTTGATGTTGTTTTGTAGGTGTGTTCTCTCTCTCCCTCTCGGCGTGAGCTGTTTCTGAGGTCGGCACCTCTAGGTCAATGTGCCGTTCTTGATTGACGAGTGATCGCTTTCACAAATGTATTTTATTCTCAATCTTCCACTTAAGACTGTAACCGAATTCCAAACTCAATTTGTAACAAAGTTTAACTTTCAGAGTATTTTATATGTTTAATTCTTTTATGTGATGTACTATGCATTATTACTTCGGTAATGGCATCCCATAATGATCCTGGTTAGGACTAACCATTCTTCCTTAAGGGTGGGATATCACAGCTAGTATCAAAGCATCACGGGCATAATATGTCACGTCCGGCTATATTTTTGAAAACCTATGGTAAGGAAACGCTTAGATGCCCATATAAGGACTATAGTAGTCTTAACAGGTGGTAAGCTAACTGGGATTTACTTTTCTGTAATGATGCACCGACGAAAAGGTAAGAAGGTAAGTATCCTCCCATCGGGTGATGTGAATCCCAGACCCATCCCCTCAAGATGAGACTTGCTTGAGGACAGTCTTTATCATACGGTAGGGGTTGCATGTCTATCGTGCAACTAGCCACGACTGTGCACCTAGGGCGCAGAGACCTAGTAATGTCTTGTGGTCCCTTTCTCAAGACGTGAATACGTTCTCGTAACGTATGCAGTGTTAAACGCATGGGCATCACTTGAGGGATAAGTATGATGTATGTCATATGTATATTGTGCTCTTCTATATGTACGCTAACCACGATTGTGTAAGATTGTCTCGCTAGAACTGACTACGGGAATGAGTGTGAATTGCCACCGACTATACGTAAGCCATCTATATTTGACAAAAGTTTTTCTTTTATGAGGAACAGATAGGACCGACATGTTTACATGGCATTGCATTGGCATGTTGCATATTAACTAAGTTGGAAACATTAACTTAGCCAAGTCAGAATCTTAAGAAACAAAAATTTGTTAAGATTGTCAATTTTACCATCATAGCTTTCACGGCTTAGAGTTCCTTCGTCCAGTATTGAAATCAAGAGCTCTACCCCTTCTAGGAAAGGTAGGAAAGTCTCTTACGGTTTTGGTATTTCTAGTTTTCTCAGTTTCCGCTGGGATGAAGACTCAAAACTTCAAATGGATCAGTTTGCGTTAATTTGTCTAGAAAACTAGAATTTCCAGCAGCATCCTCTGACTTCAAGAGATCATTACTCCTGAACCATTTATCGGATGAGGATGTGTTAATACTCGCTGGAAATATATCAAAATTATCTACAAATTTTGTATAAGGTACTTTTCCTAAATATGTATCATTTGCGGTCAGAATTGAATTTAGTGATGAGCGCTCGTTCAGGACAGATTTTGTCCAAAAGGGCAAAACTAAACTGAAAGATGTGCCACCTTGAAATTTAGCCCCAATCTAGAAGGATCACGAACCGTACTACTTCTATGTCCAAGTGGTTCTTTCAATTCTGTCCTAAAACTAAATTTTATCCTCAATACAAAAAAATATGAATCCATTTCTAGCTTCCCGCTGACTTTTGTGTTGTGGCTGCTGTTTCAGATGACTGTAAGTGTTTCTCTGACTGTTGGATTAAGTCACGTTCAAACTTGTTGGAAAGCTAAGAAAGATATCTCCACTTTTGGTATTCGACGTTTCCTGAGTTTTCTTTCCGAATTGTGGTCTATGGTTCAAATTACCTAGAATGCTCCACTTGGTCCAGAGCAGAATTTCAGCAGCATGGTCCAACCTCCAAAACTCATAACTCCTATACCGCTGATCTTATCAGGGTGTGCAAATAACCATTGGAAAGAAGAAAAGGTATTCTATAACCGTTGTATTGGGCTCACGATCAGATTTCCCTTAGAACAGTCCCAGATTTACAATTTCTGATTGCAGCTCACAGTCAAATCAGATTTGACGTCGGTGCTAGAATTTTCGTTTTGAAGTTTTTTTGGTGGATTCGAGGATGCCCACCTATCATGGTATTTCCACAGCATGATATGGTATTTATCTTATATCTTTGATTTCTCTTTTCGTAAGATGAGTCTCTTCTAGATGGCTATATCTTTGAAGCATGAATCGCATTGGTATAACTCTGAAGCCACATCTAACTCTTGAACCACCTTGTGAATCCTCTAGCTTCTTTGGCCCATTAAAAAGGCACATGAGCGTATCACACTCTCTCATCACTCCGCTATTCCAATCGTGACCTTGCTAAGCTCACACTTGCTTATTTCGGACTCGTAGCACTTCCTTGCCTAAACATGGCTAATCCGGACCTGAAAGACACCCGTTGCAATCCTAACAAATTTTTCATGACCCTAAATCCTTGTGTGTGAAGCCAAGTCGTGGGTTGGTTCTAACTGGTTGATGAGCTCTTCCAAATTGTAACCTTGTCTCAAATTGTGCCAGTTCACCCATGTGCTTCTTGAGACAAAATTAACAAGATGGAAAGTGCATTCTCATTCGTTGGAAGTTAGCAAGAGGTCTCATTTGTAACTTTCTTCTGAACAGATAACGTATTACTCGAGGTACACAACCGGGAAGGAAGATGTTGTGCTTGGAGTCTCATTGCTACAACAAGTCGCATCCTAAACCTAAGCTTAGTGCTGACTAACGATCGAAAGCCTCCCTTGTTTATTTCAAAGCCCTGCTCGACTTTCCTAAGTAGTGCTTGCATATTGTCCACTCCCAACCAAGTGTACTCCTTGGTTCCCGTCTATCACCAAGCCATATCATTGTGGTTTCGCGAGTACTTTCCTGTGACCATTCCGCTCTAATAGTACTCTTGTATCGGCAAATCCTACCTAATACCCATCATGGTGTTCGTTCATTTCCAAGCCATGTCATTATGATCTCACACGTGACTTCGTGTAATCCTATTCTATTATCCAGGAGAATGTCATCTCTGATCATGCCCGAAGCTCGTTTCGGTCTTGAAGTCTCATACCAATGGAAGCTATCAGCATCAATGAGGAACTTGGTAAAAAATCTCCTCTGTCCGGGGGCATCCGATGAAACTATTAGACAAAGAGGATTGACCGTTGGATGCAACATTGATGGAAGTCTACAATGTGCCCTAGGAGACCAAGAAGGAGAAGCTGCATGGGAGACCGAGAAGTTTTCGCTCCTTCTGACTATTCCTATATCGTTTTTTCTCCTCAATCAGGGCATCCTTCATCATTTCTTGTGCATCACCCTCCTTTTGTAAATCTCGGGATGATATTTCTTTTAGGGGGGGCTATAACACCCCGTATTATGGAATTTTTAATTATCTTCCTTAAGCACTTAATCAAGCATGAAACCCTTTTGGTTAATCAAATCCTAGGCAAAACTAAAGGAGTTCTTCAAATTAAGCTCAAATTAAATCTTCAAGAGCAAGTAAAAAACTCCTAGTTTGAAGTATCAAACTACTTTTCATGAGTTGATCTATCATCCATGTGCAAATAGTATCTCCTTATTCAAAGTTCATCGACTCTTGAAAATTCCAATCAAATTTCATCAAATCCAATTGAATTTCAAACCCTAGAGCTTCTCTGATTTTTCATTCAAAATCTATTTCGAATCTGAAGAAGTTCCTATAAGGAAAGTCATTCCTTACTTAAAAACCTTCAAAACCATATTTTATTTGAAATTGTTCGAATTCAGGAAGTCCCTCTTTTGATCGAACAAATCTTGTTACTTGAATTTTTTAAAATTAAATCAAAAGTGGCAACATTGCTTTGGGCTGGGCCCCTCGGCCATTTCTCTATACCAGGCCCCCTCCACACTCGTGTCGCTCCCCTGCTCACATGTGTAGCTCGCTCAACCACCGCCTGCCTCTGTCGGATGTGCGTCGTTGCCGCCCCCCCCCCCCCCCACCCCCACTTGCTCAAGTGTGTGCATCATCGGGACCCCTCCTATTGTTCTCTGTGTGGCGCGCCCAAGCCGGCCCCCACTCCTCCTCCCTTTTTCCCTCTCTACTCGGTGCAAGAAATCACTGCACGCCCCGTTATCGTGCTCCTTTCCCCACGCGAGTTTCCTTCGAGTCAAAGCCGTCGGCGACCCCCTCATACTCCTCCGCTACCGCTTGACCACCTAGAGCACCGGAGTCTGCCGCCCCCTCGTCGGATTTCAACCAAAACACTATCGCCATCCACCTCCTTCAATGAGCTTCACCCGTGCCCCACCTCTCTGATTCCGGCCACCCCTCACGCTCCCCCCTCCACCCCGGTGCTACAGGAAACCTCCTGGGCCACCGCCGACCAACGAGCGCCTCCACATGCGACCGAACACCGCTAGCCACCGCCGCCTCCGCCTCCGCCCCCTCGTTGAGGACCCAATTCTCCGGTGAGACTAGCCACCCACCTCATCGCCCGACAGATGTGCCTCCACTCCATGGTTCTAGCGCCGCTGACCATTCTGCCCCGGAGCCACTGACGAGCGGTCGTGGGCCGTGCCACCTAGGTGGTCGTGGACGCGCTGACCGCGCGTCCGCGTCGACGCCCCCGGCCATTTTCAGCCGCTGGGCTGAGCCAGTGGGCTGTAGCCTCGGGCCGGTTTTGACCAGGCACTGTTCACTCTTTTTCCAATATCTGAAATCGTTTCCCGATTCAAGTATTCTCAGAAATTCCATTATATTTCTAAAATGCATAGAAAATTAACTAAAGCTCAGAAAATTACAAAATAAATTTCCTTACAATCCTCTTGTCTAGATCTTGGTAATAGACTTGACCAAATTCCATTTTGGGCATTATTGCCTTGTAGAAAATTTCTATAAATCAAACCTTGGAGTATTTAATTACAAAAATTCATAAAATGTTAAATCTCCAAACTTTGCATACATATGCACATCATGCTCAGTAGAATGTACAAAATTGCTCATGTTTATTTTCTATTTAGAATAATTTCTATTATTTAATTCCTGCTCCTGCAATAAAGAAATTCTAGTAAATATAATATGCATAGGAAAATCTTCATTTGTGGTCAGTAGAATACAAATTTCCTTACAATCCTCTTGTCTAGATCTTGGTATTGTTTGTAACCTGGATAAAATTAGAGAGATCATTTAGACTCATAAAATGCATGTTATTAGTTTTCTAAGGCTTAGTTAAATTGTTAATAAGTAAGATGGCTATGGGTAAATTAGTAACATCAACTTTTATGAGTTAATATGAGCAGAATGCCCATGTTCATGCATCATATTGCACTTTGCACCCATGCATTGCACTTTTGTTAGTGTCTCATATATGTGCATTTTACGTTAGACCCCGTGGAGCAAGGACCTGGAGCCGCAGGAGCCAGCACAAGCCGAGGAGACTAACCCCAAGCAAGAGCAAGGTAAGCCCCGGTGCATCACACCACTATCCTTGACTTTTTTTTTAAATTAATACCTTTATGTTAAGAATGATTGTGCATTAGGTTGATAGGGGTTGATTGGAATCGCAGTTACATTAGAAATACCTTCCGAATTACCCTTGACGATCTTGCTAGTATTTGTAAGATGTTAGTCATTGCTAGGCGTAGATATAGGCTTCAACAGACGATGAGTGGTCGAAAGACCACGAGTCAGCGATAGGTGTTTCACATCACTTTCACTTGAGCTTATGTTGAGATTGGATAACCTGAGACCAGGCGGGGCCCTTAGGTGAAAAGTGAAGAACCATCGATTGGGAAGGTGGGGGAGTGTGATATGGAAAGTTGTTACCTTCAAGGTTGTAGCCCCGCCTGTGCCGGTTAAGGACCGATGGGTTGGCCCCCGCGAGCAAGTATTGAATGTACCGATCGTATACCGGAGATATGGGCCCGATAGTCCTAGTAGCCAACCATCAACAGAAGGTTGGCTTTGCCCCCACTACTTCAATGGTTGTATTGGGAGAGAAATTGGGTATGGACTTGTGAATCGGTCAGCCATCGTGCTATGGATTAGGTCAGGAGCCTTTTTCTCGGGAGCAGTGGCCCTGCTCAACTCTGTTGATGATTACGCGAAAGGTTGCTATGCGTTGACCGTGTGAAATACGTATGGTCTGGGACCATATGTGGACTTAGCATGGCATGCGTGTGGCGTGTTGGTCGGGTTTTCCGCTGCAAGGTGTATATCGATTCGAATCACCGTGACTCTCGGATATGAGTACCGCTTATTTATGGCAGTCATCACGTAGTAACTTAATGAACTTAATTTGATTAATGTAATTATTGTTATGATGCTTTAACTTAATTGTTTGCAACTCTTGTATGATTAGAGTAGGTTGCACCTTTATTTTGAAATGATTTGAATAGAGCTAAAACTTAAAAGTAAGGACCTACTCTTAGCATGGGTTTGGCATAGAGATAGAGCTTATCCCATTAAGCCTTGCATGTTAGGAGTCGACTATTTATGGCCATCTTGACGGATCAGCCTTACTAAGCTTTAGATGCTTAGGCTTTGTCTTGATGTTGTTTTGTAGGTGTTTTCTCTCTCTCCCTCCCGATGTGAGCCATTTCTGAGGTCAGCACCTCTAGGGTAAGGTGTCGTTCTTGATCGATGAGTGATCAATTCTGTAAATATATTTTATTCTCAATCTTTCGCTTAAAACTCTGTAACCAAATTCAAAACTCAATTTGTAATAAAATTTAACTTTCAGAGCATTTCATATGTTTAATTCTTGTATGTGATGTATTATGCGTCATTACTTTGGTAATGGCACCCCGTAATGATCCTGGTTAGGACTGACCATCATTGCTTAAGGGTGGGATGTCACAGTCAACCCAAAGGACATAACCAGATATTCATAAAGACCATATCGGGTAGAGAAAGCCGTCTTCGTGATATCTTCTTCACAGATTTTGATTTTATTATAACTTGATTGAAGATCAATCTTGGAGAACACCTTAGCACCTGGTAATTGATCAAACAAGAGGTCGACATAAGGCTACGGGTACTTGTTCTTGATTATCACCGCATTGAGTGGTTGATAATCGACACACAACCATAGTGTCTGGTCCTTCTTCATAGAGAGAGTGGGACAACCCCATGGAGATGAGCTTGGTTGGATATACCCCTTATCCAGCAACTCTTGCAGTTGGATCTTCAGCTCTGCCAATTCATTTGGTGGCATTTGGTGCGGTCGCTATTTCGAGATGGGAGCCATACCAGGCTACATCTCAATCTTGAATTCGATAGCTCTGTCGGGTGGCATTCCCGGTAGTTCATTGGGAAACACATCTAGATATTCCTGGACGATGAGAATCTCCTCTAGGCTCTGTGCAATAGTGATGTGAACAGAGGCCTGAAGATGAGGCATGATAGGCAGATGTAGAGTAACCTTGCCGCTTGCGGGGGAATCAAGGTGAACTAGACGGGCAGAGGTGTCCAAGAGAGCCTTGTGAATCTTCATTCATCTCATTCCCAGGATGATATTAATGCCTTGACCTTTCAAGATGAGGAGGTTGGTCAGAAAGACTTGCTCGGCTAGCTTGAGTGGGATTTTACGGACCATACGATTAGCAACCACTCGACCTCCAAGTGTAAAAATGAGATATGACAGTTCCATCTTCTCGAGGGATAGATTAGTCTTTTGAGCACAAGCTAGACTCATAAAATCATGAGAAGCTCCTGAATCGAAATGACAATAGGATGCTCATGCAGGTAGTACGTACCAGCAGGAACTTCCTCACCTATAGGAATCTCGTTGACTGTGGTGAAGTTGGCACGACCGGTCTTCGTGGTAGGAGTACGGATGTGCTCCTTCTACTGACTCCCAGGTGGAGTTGGGGCTTTGGGTGAGTAGCCCTGTCACAGCTGGCGACAATCCCAAGCGAAGTGCCCAGGGCACCTGTAGTTGAAGCACGGGTAGCCTGGCCCAGCAGTCTGTAGAGCTCAAGGTGGAGCAGACTGCTACAGATGAGCTGACGAACACGGAGCTACCTGCTGAGGTGGACGGTAGCCCCACTGCTGCTGCTACAGAGGAGGACCACGTACCTGACATGCATGCAGAGTGTAGACTAGGCTGTACAAGGCGGGGCACCCTAGAAGGACCTAGAGCGGCTATCTTGCCCCTCTTCGCTTCCTTCGTGGCATGAATGGCATCCTCCTGTCGGATGGTGCCACTCATAAGCTGGTTGAAGGTCTAGCTCTGGAAGGGCATTAGCTGCTCACGGATCTTGGCGCATAGCCCCTTGCGAAACAAGGCTGTCTTCTTCACATCCATGTCGACATGGTGCGCACCATACTACGCAAGGTATATGAACCTCTTGCAATACTCGTACATAGTGCATAACCCTTGCTTAAGGTCTAGGAACCCCTGCTGCTTGCGGTCCATGAGGCCATCTGGGATGTGGTGCCCCCGGAAAGCCTCGTGGAACTCAGCCCACGACACCTTGTAGCCATCAGGAAGGGTGGCGATGAAGGTCACCCACTAGGCACTCACATACCCGCGAAGCTGCTGTGCCGCGAACAACGTCTTCTGTGTCCGTGAGCAGCAGAGAAGACTGAACGTAGCCTCGGTCGTGTGAAGGAAGCTGTCATCCTCTAGCAGATCCGTGGCCTTAGCGAACATAGGTGGGTGTGTCACCAAGAAGTCTGAGTAGGCCGTCTCGTGCTGGTGTGGCTGCTGCAGCTCATGGGCCTCATGGCGCTCCTCATTCGCCAGCAGCCTGTGCATGAGAGCATTTTGAGTGGCTAGCAGCTGGTCGAGAGCGACAGGGGCCTACAGCGGAGGGGGAGGTGCTTGACAGCGACCGGAGTTCTCAGGAAACTCCTCAAACATGTCCATGGTTCCATGGGTTCGCACCATCTAAGGACAAGGATCAAGAAGATTATTTTCATGATGACAAAAAGAAGGACGATTAGAAGCTTGGCGATGATCAGAACTGGAATAGCTTGAAGATCAAGATTAACATTTTTATCTTGTTAATTAGGTGCAATAATTTTACATGCTATGCATTGTCCTATACGTCATCACAAAATAAAAAGAGTAGCCCACTATTGCAGGCTACACGCAGTCGGTGAAAAAATGCGCTGAACATACGTATTCTAGCGAATTAACACGAGTTAGTATACCTGTAGAAGATGGATCACAACATTCATCAACCTTCACTCAAGTCCATCAAGAATCAGTACCGAAGTACCCACTCATGCCTATACTAATCACAAACAAGAAAATAAGGCATAAACAACAAAATAAGCATACGCAACCCTAATAGTTCTACAAAAATTCACCAACAACAAAATAAGCTTCATAAACAAGAAATAAGCTGAAACAGTCCCAAACATCACATGACTTACCTTAGCCATCATAGTTGCATAAATTAAATACTGTTAGCTTGCCACTTAAGAAGCTAATATATTCCTTATGTGGGCAGAATACGTTCCTCACCGTAAAATGTTGTTGGTCATTTTAAAGCTCGATAGCGTGCACTTAACCTCAACATAGTTCTGATACTAACTGTGACACCCCCATCTGATATGACGGGTTAGTCGCTAGGATCATGTCAAAGGATTCTTGACAAAGTAAGAATACACAAGTGCACACACATACAAGCTGAATTTCAATACATCAGAGTTCATGCAGCAGAAATTAAATGATAAACACAGAAGCAATCTCTCGATGATACAAGGGAAACACCTTACCCTAAAATGCCACCCTCAGAAGTGGTCTACTCCTATGGTGTCTCCCAGTATAGGGTCCAACCGTCAGGAGTCTGGACCTCCCACTGTAGCCACCCTCGACGACACCAGAAGGGAGAGGAGAACTACCTGCACACAATTAGATCAAATAAGGCAAAGACTAAGCAACTAATACTCAGCAAGACTTACCCGACAAAGGTGGGCATAAATAGCCAACTCCTAGACATGCAAGGCTACAAAGGGTTTATGTGACTCAGCGGAAGCATCAACTAAAGATAGATCCTTACTTTTAATATTTTACTTTAACCATTTTAGCCATATAGATT
>VSTD030001872.1:0-12472 GCA_008808055.3 Sporobolus alterniflorus | reverse complement strand
GAAGCATCATGATTAGGACGACCTTTGCGAGACAATTCATGAGACTTAAGCTTGTGAAACAATTTTTCTGTGTCTAAGGTAGCAAAATCAGCAGATTCTACTAAGGCAGTGATTTGCATACCCCACACTTGATCATCAAGGGCATAGAGCAATTGTTTAGCATGTTCATTATCAGTATAAGGAAGAGGACCACAAGCTCTCAAATTACACATAATAGACTCAAACCTAGCAAAGCAATTATCTAAAGACTCTCTAGTTTTTTGAGAAAATGTTTGATATTGCCTATTATAAGTGTCCTTACGAGATGACTTAATTTTAGAAGAGCCCTCAGAAGTATTGTAAAGCTTAAGCTAAACATCATGAGCAGTTTCAAGGTGTGAGACATGATCATACATATTTCTACCTAGAGCAGCAGTAATGAGATTCAAGGCCTTGTAGTTCTTCTCGTACCTTTGCAACTCACATTTGGTTGCATTCTTAAGCGTTGCTGGGATGACATACCTTCTATGTACGATCTCCCAAATAGCACGACATTAGCTCAACAAGTAGTTCCTTGTTCGGTTCTTCCAATAACCGAAATCTTCACCATTGAAAACCACAAGCTTGATAGTGCCTTTCTCCATGTTGCCTTCAAGTCACAAAGCCTGTTAAGGACAACTAGTGACCTAACCAGCTCTGATACCAATGGAAGGACCGAGGAGGCGACCGGAGGGGTGTGAATGGGAGCATAGTAAAATTCTTTCACAAGAACCCAGCCTATGTCCCACATTCAAAACCCCAAACAAAAACCCCTGAAAGAAAGTGACAAAAAAGTAACCAACAGGATAGAAATGATCCTAATAAAATTACGAAGCTAGCGGAAGAAGAATGGGATCAAACGGACACTCGGTTAGCAAAATAGAAGTAAAATAGTGAACGAACGTCAGGCTAAAACTATCAGTCAGACATTGTCCGACTGGAGATCTCTGGCAACTCAAACTGAAAGTCAAATAATGTCCCGATCAAGTTGGACATTGTCCACTGGGACCAGACATTGTTTGGTGGGAGGTCTCTACAAACACAAACTTCTCCCAAAATCCGCCCTTTGTTCCCAAACTTCATTCTTGAGCTATAGGCTACCAAACTGGATGATATTTGGACACAAGAGTCACCTCAATACAAGGAACAAGTTCCCAAAAGAGGGTTTCCCAAATCCAAAGATTTTCCTTCCGATTTTGGTTGAACTCAGAAACCTAGGTTTTGGGGAACGAGGAGAAATCCATGAAATCAAAGGGGCTAAAGCCAAAGATTCATTCCAAGGCTGCAGGTAGATGATGAGGCTCGTCCTAGCACCCAAATCCAAGGAAGAAATCGAAGAAAAACTCCTCAAATCATGAAGTAAAAAATTGAGCCAAAAATACATCCGAAAATCACAAAAATAAAAAACATTGCTGCTTAAGATAGGAGAAGATTTAGCCCAAACACACAGATGTATTGATGCAAATCAAGAGTCTACAAGGTGTAGAAACCACCCAAACGTCCTCCTACACTTTAGAAGATTGGGGAGATCTCTCACTTCTCTCCTCTCTTCTCTAAGATGTGAAGCACACACTACACCTAACAAAATGAAGACCTAAAGCCACGGAGGTGGGAGAGGGATGCCTCCCACAACAACTCTATGGTTCTATTTATAGTGAAGACCAAAAGACTAGAATGCACCTATGGGCTAAAAGGAAAATTACATCTAATGGAGGAAAATTACAACACACATATAAACCAAGGCACAAACCACTTGGTTTCTCTTGGGCCAACGGATGATCGAAGCTGATGAGGTATGACTCCTGTTGACCAAACACCACTTTTTAAAGTCAGAATAAGAACAGGAAAAACAGGAGCAATGTGAACCAATGGAGAATGCCATACCGAGAGGACACATGCAAGAAGGACCAAGAGTGGGCTTTATGGACTAGGGGATCTGTGTTCCTGGCACCCGACGAGGATGGCCCTGCCATCATGGCCATGACAACTCTTGGGGCCGACAAGCACAACGGGACCTACAAAAACCCCAAGTAAGCGAGACATCCTCGTCACCACCGGCAAAGCACTCACCCCCTATAGGTCAGGAGATACCAGTGTAAGACAGGGCTGCAATGATGGGCCAGTGAATGACCTGGTCTTTGTCTGGGGCCATCTCGATCGGCACGCGCCGACAGAGATCCCCACTTGCTGGCTAAAGATACCACCAAACGAGGGAAGGTCCTCAGGCGGTGGAGATTGGGGAGGTGGAGTCACTTCCCCCTCCTCTCCATCTTCATCCTCCTCTTCATCGTCCCCTCCTGAGGTCCTTTGCCTCTGTGCCCACAGCCGTTCGCTGTAGGCACGGTTGTCCTCCCGTCTCACCACATCCTCAGGTAAGGTGACCTCCCATGGGGCACTATGAGCGTACCCGAGATCCTGCATAGGAACATGCATATGGTAAGAAATAGAAATCAGCGCAAGCAGCTGAATGAGAGTCCTAGTGAACTCACCCAGGGGCTATCGACCCCTTCCCTTTAAGGAATCGAGCCGGAGCCAAGATTCAGATCGGCCCCATGGGAAAGGACCCCTTGGATCTGGGTCTTGATCTCAGTGTCGTCCAACTCTGTGGAGAAGGAACGGTTGAGACAACTTGGCCCTGGATACATCCACATGGTCATTCCTCACTGACGGAGTGGTTGGACCATGCGGCTGAAAAAGGTTCGAAGGAGGGCCGCGCCCATCAGCCCTCCTTGCAGTAACTGTTAGATGACCTCACGCAAGGGTTATTGCCTATGGAGCTCCCTCTGGGCCATGCCATACCCCCAGTTGGGTTGGGGGACGGGGCGGCTACCTGTGAACATGGGGAGCATCGTGTTGGTGTCATTCTTCAGAAAGAACCATATTTTCCACCACCCGTCTGGAAGACCGAATGTCTGGAGTTGGAAGTAGGGATCAACTTCACGGCCGGATCTGATGAAGATGTAGTTCCACACTCAAGCCCTGCTGTAACTGAGGAGGCAAAGTGGCGGGCTCTTGTAGTTACTATAAAAAGGTGCAGTAAACATGATTTTACGTGCCACCCAACTGCTCGTACAACACACCCTCTATATCATGGAATACAACAACCGTATCCATAATGAGCCCCACGAATGCCGCGGGGCTTGCCAATGCTCATGGTTTCAAGGTGAAACCTGCTAGTTGGGTCAGAGCTGCCCATAGTAACCAGAGCAAGGGAACCATAGCAACCTGACATCTAGCGCTTCTAGGCCCCATCGAGGGGAACCGACATCCTCAAGCTTCGTATCTAAGTCTCGACTAGAAGGTTTCCATCATGTCCCTCTGTGTGGGCTAGTAGCTAGTCGTCCGGGTTTTCCCACCAGCGATTACCAGGAAAGGTGCTTGAAACCACTTGGTCTGAATTTGATCCGGGGGGGGGGCAATAGCTCCTGTCTGGTCCTATAGAGAGACACTTTCCCTGGCTGGCTCTCCCCCATGAACGGTGACCTAGGCTCCACTCAGGTACTAGCTCAGCACTGTAGTTCCCAGTCTCAGACCGTTAGCCAGCTCGATAGCTCAGGAACCATGCCGACTAGCAAGTCCCCACAGCACAGCCCCTCCGGCTATTCAAAACACCTGAGGACGGGGTCAGTGCATATGCTACACCACATTCTGACAACCCGAATGGAACCGTGGGGCTTCATAAAGTTGCAAGCGCAAAATAATGCAGTACATATGGAACCTAGCCTCTGCCTAAGCTTTTACCTCAGACGCAGCCTCGGGGTCTACACGGTGGGTGCCACCGCGGGATTCCCAGTCCAAATCATGGAGGCTTTAGCCCCACCATCTCACCGTCGAATCCTGTGGAAGTGCCCACAGTAACATATGAGCATCTGTTCTTCCCACCGTCAAGTGACTGGCTCTGGTCACCCGCTCGATGGAGGGCTTGGGGGCAAATGTCAGGGTTTAGTACCCCGGGTACTGTGGGTCACTGGTTATGGTCCAATAATTTGGATATGACCGGTTTAGTCCAGCGGCAAATGGCTGGGGAAATATACACCCCATACCGGATAAGGCCCCACCACTCCAGGCTGAAGAGGAGGGGCCACTAACAGAAAAAGAACACATCTCGAGAATGATCGATCCGTTTGCTTTTCCACCGTATGATGGGCGTGGGCAGGTAGGATTTCACCACCTATCTGCACGTCCCACCTCCCTCCTCAACCCGGGGCAAGGCCCAAGCCTCCAGTCAAACATGCCTAGGGGCTTCCAGCAGCGGATAAGCATTGCTAGCCCTAGGGCCTCGGGAAGAGGCGACCGTAGGTGCCTATCACGATGAGATGTGGCCACTGGAGCCCACGCACATCTGACAACATGTACACAAGTGCCGCTTGATGTAGTAGCTAGACCAGGGATACACACCTAAACGCTATGATGGCTCTGACATAAGGTAAACATATCCTGGTAAAAGCATTATACTCCATTTAAAACTCAGTAACACAAGTACCCGGGTGGACAACTCTCCACCAAATATCCAAGCGGGGAGCTTCACATTCCCAGAAAGGTGCCACTGCCCACTACAGCAATGGGACAAGACAACGCTTGATAGAGAGGCCATGTCCCCCTATCTGACGGCTACAGGCCGTAGGACGGTGTAGGGGGTAGGCTAGCCCATCCACATTGACCCCCACGTGGGAAGGCTTAGTAGCCATGTAAAGCCATACCGCAAAGCAACGTCTCCAAGAACCGTCCCAGACATTGTCCACCTCAGCACCAAAAATGCCCAGTGTCCAAGAAGAACACCCGGGAGCCAAGAAGAATGCCACGGAAGCCCTGACCGACCGATACAAACCGACCTTCTCAGTCTAGGGCCCTACTAGCCATGTAATTTACTCCCGAATGTAAAAGTAACTAGTTCATAGTTATCCGACCACTGCATGGTCTATAAAAGGACCCCTACCCTTCAGGCAGGGGGTACGAGATCCATTTCCCCCTTCACCACATGAATTTCTTGAGCTCTCTGCTCACCTGTTTGTAACACCTGTTCATCTTCAATATCAAACTGCTGGACGTAGGGGTATTACCTCTAAGGAGGGGTCTGAACCAGGATAGATCATTGTGTGCTTTGTAGTTCGTAAGACCACCTCAGAACTGAAACACGCTATCTTAACCACCTCGTTCTTGCCAGTGTAGAAAACACCGACAGCGCCCGCTAGGTAAGTACTCGTTGCTCAACCCCATTGGGTTACCTAAACACTTGAGGACGGGGTCGGGGCACATGCCGCGCCACTTCCTGACAACCTGGATGGCACCGTGGGGCTTCATTAAGTCGTCAGTGTAAAACAAAGCAGTAAATATGGAACTTAGCCTCCGCCTGAGCTTCTAGCTCAGACGCAGCCTCAGGTGCTACACAGTGGGTACCGCCGTAGGATTCTGAGTCGCGACAGTGGAAGCCTTAGCCCCACGGCTTCACCACTGAATCTCGTGATGGCACCCGAAGTAACATATGTGTACCTATTCTGCCTACCATCGAGTGACCGGCTCTGGCCACCCGCTCGACGGAAGGCTCGGGGGCTACTGTCGGGGTCTAGTACCCCAGGTTCCGTAGGCCACCAATTACAGTACAAACTTCTAGAAATGACCGGTTCCCTCCAGCAGCAAATGGTTGGGGAACCATACACCCTGTACCGTATATGGCCCCACCACTCCTGGCTGAAGAGGAGGAGCCACCAACCTAAAATGAACTAAACCCAAGAGCATTCCGCACCATCTCTATTCCTCATTACGGTAGATGTGGGCAGACAGGACTTCACCACTTGTCTGCCCAACCCTTTAGGTAGGGGGTATGAGATCCATTTCCCCCTTTCACCACGCGAACTTCCCGAGCTCTCTGCTCACCCCTTTGTAACACATGTTCATCTTCAATATCAAACCATTAGACGTAGGGCTATTACTGACAAGGAAAGGCCTGAATCAGGATAGATCATAGTGTGCTTCATAGTTTGTGAGACCACCATGGAACTGGAATGCGTGATCTTGACCACCCCATAGTTTGCTGGTGTAGAAAACACCGATGATAACTATGCACAAATCCGCGCTAATAGTGAGTCCTTACTTTCATTTCTTATATTGTATTTAAAATGAGTTCATCAAGTGAAAATATTTATTGTTAATCAAAATTTTGTTTGAAAATAATTCATTTGAGTTGTCAAAAAATTCAAACACAAGTATTTTATTTGTCTTTTATTTAATTTTATTAAAAAGGGTTATTAAGATTTGTAAATTCTATGCGCTTTTGTTTGCAAATTAAATTGGCTTTGTTTTTACAAAACAAGGAAAAAGAATATTCAAATTAACTAAACCCATAAATGGACTTTAAACCCAACTCAAACATCCCTTATACATTTTAGCCCAGCCGGAGGGGCCAAACCCACCACGACCTGCTTCCCCTCATGCGTCAACCTGGCCCAGGTGCTGCACGCTCTCGCCCTGTGCCACCTATGGTGCAATTTACACAATTTGATCCTTTTCAAAAACATATTCTAGATCTGGACCCTTTGAAAGGCGCCAGGCCCGTCGCCGCCCTTATTGAACTGAGGGGTGACAATGACTTTGGTGCCTTTTCCTCCATGCTAGAACAAACCCAAACAGAAGGGTGCCAAAGTTATTGGTGCCCTACTTAAACTGAAGGGTGCCACTGTTGTCGGTGCCCTTGTTTTGGACGTGATTTATATCATTTTGTGTAATTATTTGATTAAAATTAACTATATATGTTATTCCAAATTTATGCCCATTTTTCCTTAATAGAAAAGTGTATAAGGAATAAAATTTGTCATTGTGAAAAGTGTAAATTCATTACCGTTTAATAACTAAAAATCTGGAATTGCATGTCAGGCAAGGTCACGGTGGGCCGCACGCGTGGTGGCTAGGTTGGCGGCATAGGCCGGGTTGCCTTGAGTGGCACCGAGTCATGCGTTGGTCTGGTCGAGGTAGCACCCTGCCGCTGACACGATGGTACAGCGGTGCCCGACGGTGGCTGGTGGCGTTCTCCAATGCGGGGAAGGGCGGCGGTCTCTGACGGTTGGGGCGGTCGAGCTTGAGGCGGTGGTGACCGATGCGCTCTAGCTCGGAGGACAGTAACGGTTCCTGTGCAAGGGAGAGGTCAGTCCTGGGTGGAGCAAAAACTAAGAGTGAACGATATGGCTCACCGACGGGGTGGGGGCAAGGCTCCCGGCGGTAGCAGCAGACTACAGCTCCGTGAGGCGGTCGACACAGTTTGCTCGTCTATGGAGCACACCGCTGTCTTGACCTCACCCCTGGGGCACGCCGTCGTCTAGTCGAGGCCCAGCAACGGAGCGACCCATGGGAGCACACCATCGTCGTTGACCTCAGGCTCGTGCCCCCTCCATCTCTGTCTCCCTAGTGAACCCCCTCCTTCTCTGTCTTTGTCTCCATTGATGCTCGGTAGGGTTATGGTTAGCATTTTGCTTGTGAATTGATGCTTGTTATTTGTGAATTGATGCTTGGGAATGCTTGTGAATCGGTAGGGTTAGGGCTAGGGTTAGCATGTGCTTATATCAAGAGATTAGTATGTGTAAATGTTTGTGAATTGATGCTCGGTTAGGATTAGCATGTCAATTCATTCCTTAGGTTATATGATATATGATTATATGATTATTTTATATGTGGCATGTCACATTACATTATGCCATACCATCTTTTTTCATTGAAAAATAATTCTAAAAATTCAAGAAAATCACCTCTCATGCCACGTCTCCTTTCTCCATTGAATAAAAAACGTGAAAATTCAAGTACCATGCCACATCACCTCATGCCATGTTAGCTTTTTATATTGACAAATAATTCTAAAAATTCAAGAAAATCACCTTATGCCACATCACATTTCTCCATTAAAAAATAATTATAAAAATTCAAGGAAATCATGTCATCCCACGTCACATTTCTCCATTGAAAAAGAATTCAAAAAACTGTAGAAAATGCATTATAACTCACTAAGGGTCATATGACATCCTGCCCTTAAGCAAGGATGGTTAGTCATAACCATGATCATTATGAGGTGTCATTACTAAAGTAATAATGCATAATATATTACAAGCCCAAATAAAGGAGGTTATTATAGTAGATTCTAGAGTTGCATCAGAGTAATGAAGTAAATGAAGTTTTTTGAAGTTTTGGAAGTTTGGAAAGCGATAGTGGAAGCAAAATAAAGTACCAACACTCAATGATACATGAACCATAATCTTGCCCCAGAGAGAAGAGAGAGAACACCTGAACAAAACGACAACAAGATAAAGCCTGAGCATCTAGAGCTCAACAAGACTTACCCAACAAAGTGGCTAACTACTGTCGATTCCTAGTATGCAAGGCTTATAGGGAGAGCTCTATCTCTAAGTACAAAACTACACTATGAGTAAGTCCTTAGTTTCATAATTTACCAGTATTCAAATCATTTTAACAGCTAAACTGCAACCTAAACTAATCAAACAAGGGTTTGCAAACAACCATAATTTTAGTAACATCCAATCCATAACCTTTTTTCGTGAGCTCATTTTACTACTTGATGGCAGCCACAAGACAAGCGGTTACTCATATTTGAGAGCCGCGGTGATTCGAATCGATGTACATCCTGCAGGAGAAATCTGATGCACAAGACACGTACGCTTCCCACACCAGTCCACGTATGCCACTTGTATGCTTCCTGCGGGCAGTCCCCATACGTGGAAACCTTTCACGCTGACCCAACTGAGTTGGATGGATCCTACTGCTCCTGAGAAAAAGGTCTCCCGTCACAATCCACAGCACACCAGCTGACCGATCCATGGGACCCAACTCAGTTTCTCTCCCTCAACAACAATTGAATGAGTAGGTGAAAGCCAATCATCTATTGACAAACATGCTACATCGGTTTATTGGGCTCATATCTCTAGCATGTGATCAACACATTCAATACTTGTTCGTGGGTCCCAACCCCTCAGTCCTTAACTGAGACAGACGGGGGCTACAACCTTAGATGTGCCGGCTTTCCACATCACTCTCCCCACCCTTCCCAACCGAGGGTCCATCGTTTTCCCCAAATGGCCCCTCCCCATCTTAGGTTAACAATTGAACTATTCTCCAACTGAACTAAAGAGTGAACATACCCTAATCTCACAAGTGGGACCATCCACTCGACTTCTATATAGTCTAACATCTAAGCATAGCATTTGCTATTGGTAATCCACCAATTGATAGGGTTAACAATGATCATCAGGAAGGTTGATCTTAATGCAACTATAATGTCATACAATTCCTATAGACTTAATGCACAATCAAACTAGAATATAAAGTAATGATTCAAAATAAAAAGATAAGGATCATTGGGTGAAATGCATCGTGGCTTGCCTTGATCCAAAGCTAGGTTAGTTGGCGCCTCGATTTGAACTTGCTTCGCTTGATTCTTCGATTCTAGCTCCGCGCGATCATGATTTATCATATGCATATGATGATAACTAGGATCATGCAAGTATAAAATATGCGAGTGTGTAAGGGTGTTTTAACAGGAAATGAAATACAAGTATTTATTGTCCATAAGTATTTTTATTATTTACTCTTAGTTTTATGTTGATTAATAATTAAGCATCTAAAATTTAATAACATGATGCGAAAGCACATTCTAATGGTTTCTGATCTTATGTAGGTTCAAGACAACTAAAGGAGGTGCCACACCAAAATTTGATAATTTCCCATGCAAGGATAATTTATAATGATTTAATTATTTGTAAAGCAGGATTAATTCATAACTATTAAATCGTGCAGGTATTAAATGTGAACTATTTACTAGAAGTTATGGATCGTTAGAGGGACAACTATGCAAGACTCAAAGATTTTATCATGCACAAGGAATATTAAATGAATTAACAAAGTTTTAACTTCTTGGACTTTTACACATAAAAATATGGAAAAAATTAGATGTTGGTCAAGTTCATTGAGTAGATTTCTCTATAAGGATTCCAACAAAATTTGGTTTATATTTTTCTAAGGTTTCTACTAATTTCTGTGAATTTTGGGTTTTGAATGATTTTTTGTGATTATTTAAATGAATAAATAAAATTAGAAAAGAATTACTTCGGCATAGGGCCCAAATTGACCGCGGGCTGGCTGGCCAACAGGGCCACGTGACCTGCTGTGGCATTGGCCTGGCCCAGGCCAAGTGGGCCGCCTCCTCTGGCTGCCTCGACCTGAAGGTAAAGGGGCATGCCCCGTCGATGGTCAGCTAGACCGGAACAGTGGTGACAATGCGGCCATGGTGAGGAGGGGGCAGAAACTGGGCCGGGCGGCGCAGACGGCTGGGCCGATGTGGAAGGAAAGGGATGGGGGAGGGGGGGAGGGACTTCTACACCAGTGAGGAGGGTGTTGTCTGACCGACGGTGAAATCAGCCGATGTAGGTGGGGCTAGGCACGATGCCGTGTCGTGACCCGAGCGGCATGGGAGACGATGCCTCGTGCATAGGGAATGGTGCAATAGCTCACCGGCTCTACGGTTTGGGCGACGTGCTCCGCATGAAGTGCTGGGAGCTTAGCTTAGGGGGCCTTGGGAATGGTAGTCAGGCACTTCACTCAGCAAGGCGAGCAGCGGCATAGCTCCGAGGCACAGTGGAGCTCCAACGGCAGCCCGGCATCACTGATGTGAGGGCTCAGGTAGTGAAATGAAGCTCAGACAGCGTCTTGGCCGGGGTGCATGGAGGGGAGGAGGAAAAGGAGCAGCGGTGGCGATGTTCGGTGGCGAAGGAGCAACACTCTGGGGATGGACCAACGCATGGTAGCCAAGGTGAGGCTCGGGTGTGGTTTCATTAGCAAGGGGAGGTAGCAGAGGTGGGGTCTGGCCAGACCGTGACAAGAAAGCATCGGGGTCAGGTGGTAGTGCACGCCGCTGTTCTAGGGAGGTGGAGGATAGGGGGGGGGGAGAGAAAGGGTGAGACGAGGGGAGGCCAATGAGTGGGACCGACTCAGTGTGGGGCCTAGCTACAGGGAGGGGGAGGTGGCATGTGAAGAGGGCCCCACTTGTCAGTGGTGCGCAGAGGTAATGACAAGTGGGACCGGTTTTAATTAAATAAAATTCAAAAAATTCAAAACCGTTAAAATTTGATTCAAATAAAAACTGAGCTTACTGAACTCAAAAAATCTGGTATAAAATATGAAGCTTTAGGTTTTGAGGCATGGAACAAATTTCCTTATTGGAACTTCTCCAAAGTCATCAAGGAATTTGAATTAAAATTCATAGAAGATAAATTAGTACTGAATTCAAATTAATTTTTTAAAATACTTGGAAATCTCAAAATTTTGTGCAAGTTGTCCAAAGAACTTCTAATTCCATCTAGTTCCATGGAAAATTAAGTCCCAGAGATTTGGGGTTCAAAGTTTTGATTTTTCAAGGAAACTCTATTTGGTTTAATTTGGAATTTAACTGAATTCGTAGTTGGTTGTACTTAAATGCTTTGAAACTTTAAGTACTTGGTCAATTTGCTCCACTTTACACCTAGTTGCAACTAAAGTTGTTTCCATGTGAAATTTGGTTCAAAATTTTGAAGTTTGTTTGAAGCTTTTATTTGATTCACTTGTGGTTAAATTTGGAATTTGAAATGTTTCCATCTCTTAGTGAGTTGATTAACCAAAGTGTTATCATTTGATTAGTGGCTTAATGACATGATTAGCATTTTCATAACACGAGGTGTTATAGGTCATTAATGGTGAATTCTCTCAACATGCAAGCATGCCATGTCACCTTTCTCTATTGAAAAATAATTCTGAAAACACTAGAAATATATATTTTTCCAAATTAGTCCCTCAACTGTATAGAAATAAAGATGTAGTCCATGCAAATTTATATTTTACCCTAATTATAACTATTAATTTTTTCCATTCTAATCGTATTTGTATCAATCATCTTCCATCTTAAGTCAAGTTTAGCTAAGAACTATCTAATGTCTTATCTTCTTCATATGATATTTAATTTTCTCTTGAAATGTGTGTTACTCTTCACAGCAATGTGCGGGGTTATCAACTAGTATGTTTAGTTATTATCTGCTTTTCCTGGGCATAAACCCGAAGACATAAGCAATATGTCTCAGGAGCAACAGGAGGAGCAGGAGCATGAGCATCAGCAGCAACAACATGAAGAGGAAGCATCAGCTAGGTCACAATCATGAAATTCCTCTTGTGTTATCGAAAGGTCGGATATGAAGTGGCCGACAAATGTCAAAAATCTTGGTCAGGTCAATGATAATGATTTACCTTTCGACAAGGAAATCAATACAAGAATGTCTAGGGTTTGTGGCCTAGCTGTCCGACAAAGGATCTCACTACCCTGGAGAGATTCCATGACCTGACTGAAAATAACAAGACTGAACTCTTCCAAAACTCTATTCAAGCATATGTTCAATATCCGGAAGAGCTGAAGCAGAAGGGGAAAAAGGTAGCT
>VSTD030001871.1:0-12473 GCA_008808055.3 Sporobolus alterniflorus | reverse complement strand
AATTGCGACCAACTATATATCATAGCACCTCCCTACTATACCTTGTACGTGGTAATGCTCCAAGTATTTCTCATCTGTGAAAATTTGAGTGCACAGTATATGCACCAATTTTACAACCTAACATACCTCTTTGGACCCTCATAGTAAAATAGGGATCTACCTGAGAATTTACTCCCCGTACATTATAAAATACCTAGAGCCCTTAACTAGGGATTTGTTTACAGCTTGGTACGCTGACTGTATATTTAATGAGGATCATTTTTTAACATTAGGGAAGATTACAAGTACCATTCAGAATGCCAGGAAATAAATTGAGATGATAAATCTAAAATATCCTCTGATCCACATACAAAGGAAACCGAACTTCAAGTTCAGAAGATAATAAATTTGCAACATATTGCAAATAATTTACCATTTGTATTTACTGAGACAAAGGTGTCACTAAATCTTGAAATCCTATGGTAAATATGCCAAAAAGAGTGGAGGTAACAAAGAAAACCATTCAAACCTCTCAAGTATGGAAGAGGGGGAGGGCCACTAACAAGAAGGATAATACTACTAGTAAGCGCCCAAGAAAAGTATGAAAAAGGCATGATAAGAAGACAGTGAATGCAAGTCAACCTATGGTTGTACGACACCTTGTGGATACTGAATGTCCACAATCCAACACTCAAGCATGCAATATAAATGAGGCTGGAACATCAGAAAATTTTGGTTCACTCGTATTAGGAAATCATGAGCCACAAGGGATTGATTGCAGTACTACAATTGTCAACACATGCTTCTCAACCATCATTACCAACAATTTCATAAATAATCCAGAACCTAATACCATGGTAGAGTGTATGAAACACTCGGACTGGAGTAAATGGAAAGAGGCAATTGAGGATGAGCTTAACTCGCTAAAGAAAAGAAAAGTGTTCACCGATGTGATATCTACACCTTGCAGAATCTTTCCTGTTGGATTCAAATGGGTATTCATTCAAAAGAGGAATAAAAATAATGAGGTGATAAGATATAAAATGAGGCTAGTTGCACAAGGGTTCACATAGAGACTTGACATTGATTTCAATGAAACATACTCTCCAGTTATGAATGGAATCACTTTTTGATACTTAATATCACTAGTAATACAAAAACATCTATCCTTGCAATTGATGGATGTCGTGACCGCATATATCTATGGGTCATTAGATTTGGACATCTACATGACGGTTCCCAACGGAATCTCAATTCTGAATATAAACGCAAATTGCAACATGTACTGTATTAAGCTTACACAATCTTTGTATGGCTTAAAACAATCGGGAAGGATGTGGTACAATCAATTGAAGGAGTTCCTCCTAAACAAAGGATACTCTAACAATGATGATTGCCCTTGTTTATTCATCAAAAGATCCCAAACTAGATTTTGCGTAATCTCAGTATTTGTTGATGACTTGAACATCATTGGACTTAGAAGGGATATTGATGAAGCTAGCAATCATTTAAAGACGGAGTTCAAGATGAAGGATTTGGAAAAAAAACAAAGTTTTGTTTAGCCTTACAATTAGAGCACCTTCATACGGGCATTCCCGTACATCAGTGTGCTTATGTCTAGAAGGTATTGGAGAAATTCAATATGGACAAAGTCTATCCGACTAAAACTCCCATGATAGTTTGAGCCTTTGAAAAGGATAATGATCCTTGCCTAAACAAGAGGGAGAAGGGGTATTAGGGTCTGAATACCCATACCTAAGTGCAATTGGAGCACTAATGTATTTAGCAAATAATATAAGACCTGACATAGCCTTTGCAGTTAACTATCTTGCAAGACATAACGCGACTCCAACTATGCCCCATTGGAATGGAATAAAGAATATCTTACGATATCTCCATGACATGGCAGATCTTGGGTTATTCTATGAAAAGAATAAAGATTCTAGCCTGATTGGGTACACTGATGCTGATTATTTGTCTGATCCCCAAAATGCCAGATCACAAACATGATTCATGTTCTTACACGGAGGGACTGCTATATCTTAGAAATCAACTAAACATGCTTTAGTTGCAACGTCCACCAATCATTCAAAAATAATTGTGATGTATGAAGCATCACATGAGTGTGCATGATTGCGCAGAATGATTGACCACATATAGACTTCATGTGGTATAGATGCAATTGGAGCACCTAAAGTTATCTATGAGGATACCACTGCTTGTGTTGCTCAAATGCAAACGGGATATATCAAGACTAATTACATGAAACATATTTCCCTGAAATTGTTTTATCTATATCAATTACAAGAGAGTGGGAAAATTAGTTTCTTGCAAATTAAATCATGTGATAATTATACAGATTTATTTACTAACTCATTACCTTTTGCCTTACATCATAATTGTGTAGGGCATTTGTATGCGTCGACTTAGAGACTTGCAAGGTTCAGGGGGAGAACCTCTCTAAACAAAATCTTGTTTTGAATAAGTTCGCATTATACTCTTTTCCTTTATGAGTTTTACAAGCATTTTCTCATAAAAAGTTTTTAACAAGGCAATGTGCACATAAGCTTAAGTATATCTCTTAGAATTTTCCCATGGGGTTATTAGACAAGAGATATTATGGACCTACAACATGCTGATGTGTTTCTCCTAATTTGTCCCATTGGGTTAGAGGAGTTTTTTACAGCATGACAGTAATAAGAGCATCTCCAAGAGAGCTCTAAAAAATAGTCTCTTAAAACTTGTTTTCGGGGTCACCCATATGAGGGTCAATTTTTCTCTCCTCATCCAACAATCCCCCTAAAAATGGATCTAACAATACTTTTGATTGAGCCATGTCAGTATTTAGGGTCTATAATATTGTTTTTTCTATTAAAAAGAGTAGTATGGGGGCCATTAAATCTCCCCTATTTCTACCTACAAATGATGTGAGTTTAGGGGGAAATAAATATGTGAATTATTTAGAGGAGTTGTTAGAGATGATTTTTTAGACCAAATTCCATTAATTTAATTTATGGGGAGTTTATAAGAGTCTTTTGAAGATGCTCTAAGACCTTCATTTTTTCCACTAGGTTTTTGAAGGAACAAGCACTACTATTAGACATCAAAGGGGATGTTAAGAACTAATTGCATCACACATAATTATAGATGCACAATGGAGACCCAATAATACAAGATCTATAGTACAAGGCCCGTTAAGGCCCAAAGCCAATGATAAACAGTGTCATAGTCTCCATCACCATGTGCACGGGTGCTTGCGCCAGCGGGCGCGGCCGCTCGACGAAGTGTCACGCCCCTTCTGAAGCGTCTATCCAAAGTGTTGTTTCACCATGATTAAAAGGACAGATATTAATCAATAAAGAACACATAATCATTTTATCTATTTACTTCATTTTGATTCACAACAGTTTGCAACGACATATGGGCCTGTACCTCCTGCTCACAATTCCTCAACCGCCCCCCCCCCCCTCTCTCAAACCTTCCGATCTTCCTAGGGACGGGGTCCTCTGAATTTGAATACTGTAGCCACAGTACCCTGAATTTAGACACCTCTCAGCCGTCCGATCGAGAACCGGTGGCTCAGATCTAACATGTGCTGCAGTACCTTGAATTTACTACAGTATCATGAATAATATTTGCTATAGTACTGCACATTTTGATTGATCTCAATCACACGATTAAGAACGAATGACTTAAAACGATCGCTACAATGCTCTCTGAAAAAATACAGATGACCCAAACGCATCTTCTTGTATGATATCCTCTTTCCTCTTTTTCTCTCACCTTATCCTCTCCCTCCCTCTCTCTCTCCACTTGGCACCTCTCAGCAACGAGGGCCACCTGCCTACCATCGCAGCTGTCTCTTAGGGCGCTGCTGCTCCCGTGGAGAGCAATAGATCATGCACATCGGCTCATTCTACAAGTTGCTGCAGGAGCGCATCAAGGTCACCGTCTCTCGCGAGAAGACATAGCTTCGCGGCAGAACCCCAGGTCTGTCGATTCTCGCGTTAGCTTTACATGTTTTGCTGCTTATGATATTTCTTTGATGTGCTTGTGAATGCTTTCTGTAGCTTCTTGCTGAGAAAGGTGAAATTCCAACAAGATTCGGTTCAGCTACACTGAGAATCCTCCTCCAGGTGTTCAATTGATGCCCTTTCTAATCCTGTCGTAGACGTTCGAAAGAGTGAAAAGTTTACTAATTCAGGATTCATTTTGTTGATACTGACAGGACATCGTAGTTGTCTCCGCAACAACTTCCTCACAAAAGAATTGCCTAGATCTACTTCCAGCTTTTAAGTTCTTTATATATAAATATTTTCCTCCTTCCTACTCTTTTTCCTCGTGCCGATGGGAAGTTTTGTGCCTGGTTTAATACATAGGAACATATATTGCACCTGCACGGGTTCCATACTGAAATCTATTATGTTGTTTATTCAGTTCGCTCCCTCAAGGACATCCGAGTGCTGCGCTGCTTCTTGTGGTGGTGTGATGGCCGAATTTATTGTAATCCGACAGTGTCTTCTTGCAGTCGTTCAGAGTTGTTTGACAGAATCTAGAAATTGATGCACATGTTAATATCGTTGCCAGCGATTCTTGATCGCACGAAAGATTTTTAAAATGCCACCACTGATAGCTTCTCCTTGATCCTGCTGCTGTAGGTTTCTTTTTATCACCAGCTGCTGCTGCTGCTTTGGCGGCCGCCTCTTTTACCTCTCGATCTGCACACCTTGTCCAGAATAGACGATGATCACAAACAGCCGCAGGCCCTCATCCTTCCCTGTGCTCCCGTGGAAGTAATATTCTCCTGCTCTAGACGGTGAGTGACCTGCACCTGGGACTGCTCTATGAACTGACCGAGCTTAAGATGGAATCTGCTGTCCTCATCCAAGCTCTTGCATGCTTGTGTTCAGGAACTCATTTGCCTTCACCGGCCAGCTTGTGCCTAAGGCTTGCCACCAAGATGGTTAGGGCGTCCGAGTCCAGGCATGCCGCCTTCCGGGCGTTCTCCTAGTCTGGAAACAACCTTGAGTCCAAAGCTGCTTGTAGTGCTCAGATCGCCAACATCCCCAGAGAAATCCTCACAGTTCACCCTGGTGATGCTGCTGTTGACCTGCTCTTTGGCAGCCCACACGGCGTGGACACCCTCCGTGCGAATGATCTCCTGGACAACAAAATTCAGAAGAGTCGTCTTGCCATCAACCCCGGCCCCTTCACATCAGCAAGCTTGAGGAGGGTATCCAGTTTGAATGCCTGCCTGGGCGCCCCCTCGATGGAACTTATTTACATCATCTAGAGGAATTCTCAAGTCTAGAGCACAACTGTTCCACCTGCTCATAATGCAATGCATGAGAAATAACACTCAGTAATCATGTGTCCATGTCAAATTTGAAGTACTGAATGTCATGACTAGTGATATAGGCGCCAGTTAGTAGAAATGGAGTGTTTTGTTTCGCCTCTATAAGAAGATTATATTGTACATAATCACCATCAGAAATCAGAAAATACACATCTATAAATGCAATGGGTAGACTCACAAATAATTGCCTTCAAAATTAGACCCCTAACAGTTAAAAGTAAATTAGTATAATATGGTAAAATTAGACTCAAATGCACACTAAAAAAAGGAAAGATGAATAAGAAAGGGCCTTTTCAGTACTCTTCCTAGGGATATTAATCGTGCTCTAGCCCTACTTATAAGATGGTACTCTTCCATGAGCAGTTGAGCTCCATACTGGGCAATCTACTAATTGCATTATTAGGCATGCATATAACATCAACAATTTACCTAAGATGTGCATCAATACAAAGCATAGTTAACCTGGTATTTACCGATCCATCTTGTTGGGTTGCAAGAGATGAAGAGGGAGGTGGTGGTCGCAACAAGCTACTCCTGATTGCGCCAACGAGCTGCAGTCCCTCGCAGTCTGTTGGTGTGAGAAATAGCAGAGAAATGAGTGAACATCTTAATTTGAACCTCGCCCACCGATTCGCCTCTTTCTTCTCAGCTCCTAGTGCTTGGTCACCACTGCAGTCCCACCTCATCCTAAACAATTTGCTTGTTTACTCGACTTATGTGAATTGACCGGCCATTGCTACCATTGCTCCTCTCCCTCGATGGGGTCACTGCAGTACCTCAAGGATCACCAAAGTTTCTTCCTTGATTCTACGCACCTCGGTGTTGATAAAATCTGACATTGGCCTACCAAATCTGACGATGTAAGACGGTGCTCGAACACAAGATTGCTCCTTTTTCTGGATCTCGATGCATCCACCACAAAGGCAGTAGGAGAGGCAAGATGATGATGGCGACAGATCAGAATAAAATTCCAAAAGCAAATCGGATCCACGGCTCCTTCATCCAATCTCCATGCACGCTGTATGAAATAGAAACGAAAATAGGAAATGAATGACATCCAAAATGATATCTGAATAGAGTAAACATCATAGTTTTATTCATAAAAATTACGTCAAAATATTATTTAGCGTATATGGATCACCTAAACAACATATGTCAGCATTAGCCCATCACCACTGCAAATCCTCCAATCTAGTAGCAATGTTTTCTGAAGCAAAATATAAATATCTTCATCTTCACTCAATAGAGAGGAATAAAAACCAAATTAAAATAACATCAATTGACGCAGCACACATCTAAAGAGGCTTGGCTTGAGTGTGATGGAGGAGGAAAACGCATGTTGTATAAGAAAACTGGTTCTGTAAAGAAAATTGGCTACATATACATCCATACTAAATACAATCGAACCTTCACCCATTATAATCTGACAGAATAACAGATAAGAGCTTGAGTTACTGAAATAGATCAGGTATATCACTTTTTTAGGTGAAAGTTACTTCATGAGTTATAGCATCTTCAGCTAATAATCATATGGTAAAAAATAGCAGTGCTTCATCTCACCTACAAAAGCGAGAGAAACATTCATATGGACCACTGAACTATCAATTGATGGGAAAAACCAAATACACACTGAGTATTTCTATTTCAATGTGAAATGTTTCAAGTACCTTGCTCCTTCTCTCCCCCTTCCTCCCCGAAATGTGGTTGTTTCCTCGATGCTTTCAGTTTCTTTGTATGGCGATGATTATATTGTCTTTTGCCTCTTCCCTCTATTAGATCCGATTGATTCTTATGTCAATCACCCCCTCCAGATCTGGTCAATTTGTGCTCAGTTCTTCATTTTTCCTTTTTTCCTTTACTAAATAGAATGGCACAGTTCTTGGACTCACCGCTTCTAGACTCCCTTTTCCCTCTCCCCACTCTCAAATATGGTTGATTCCTATGTGAAGGACGAGGGGGCGACCGGTCCACTCTCAGATCTGGTTGATTCCTATGTGAAGGACCGAGGAGGCGACTGGAGGGGGGGTGAATGGGAGCCGAAGAAAATTTTTTGTGAGAACCAGCCTATGTCCTGACTTCAAAACCCCAGGCAACCTCTGTGATAGAAGGTGATGAATGCACTTTCCAACAATAGAAAAATGATCCCAAGAAAATTACTAAGCTAGTGGAAGAAGAATGGGGTCAATCAGACTTACAGCTTGCAAATTACGTTCAAAACAGTCATCGAAGGTTGTGCTAAAAAACCTAGTCCGGACTAATCTGCCCTTGACCTGGACTAGTCCGCCTGAAACAGTTCCAGACTTGTCTGAAAACCAACCTGGACTAGTCCGGTCCAACTAGAATTGTGCACAGTTCTTGTTCAAGACCGAACCTTTCCTTTCCAACTTTCATTATTGAGCTATGAGGCACAAAATGGAATGAAACTTGGACACAAGGGTCACCTCAACACAAGAAACAAGTTCCCAAAGAGGTTTTTTTCAAATTCAAAGATTTCCCTTCTAATTTTGGATGAACTCGACGTGTGTCCTCACACCGTCTTCATCCACTCATCAGTTTTGAGGCACAATCTGACAAACCTCCTCCCACTTGATTTTGAGACCCAAATCAAGAAACCATCACAGTGATTTTGAGGCACAAATCACCAAACCGTCGACCTTAATTTTGAGGCCTAAACCAAGAAACCGTTGCTGTGGTTTTGAGATCAAACCACTGATAAACCGTCACCACCAGTTTTGAGGTTAAACCAGAAAACCCCCCTTCTCATCTCCTCCACGTGTATGATATGGATCGCACACGGCGTCACTCAACCTCCCAATCATCTGGCCACCGAGTATCCGACTTGTGCCTAATCATCCTCGATCCTCTGTACCAAGTCTCCTACTCTTGCCTCGATCCTCGTCACTACCCGCCTGTCGCATTCGCCTTCTACACATCATGAGACAAGCAACCGTGTTTCTCCAAACTGAATAACTCAATCTGGGGTTAGTTCAACCGAAATGCACTAAATTTAAATTCAAACTAAATCAAGTCAATTACTCATCACACAAATAAACCAAGACACAAACCACTTGGTTTCTCACTATGCGAATCACACCTCCCCCCTTCCAGATCTGGGTGATGCGTCTTGTTTTATGAAGTGTTTACTTTTAATGAATGGAATGTTACTGTTATTGGACTCATAGTGCTTATCATCACGTCTTTTCTCCTCCTCCCGGAGATCTGGTTGTTTCCTCAGCGTTTTCTATTTCTTTTGGTTGAGATCATGCTAGTCATGGTTTGACGATCCAACTTTCTCCATTTTTTTTCTTTGCTATTGATCTATCTTGTCTTCCCCTTGTATTTTTTCTTCACTATCCCCGTCCTTATCCCCATTTCCCACATGCTCCCCCACCAACAGATTCTATTGTATCACCCGATGATGAATACATTAAAAAAATCTTGATTGGGGTTTAGTGATGTGTTGAATGATCGGTGTTCTGTGTGCTAAAGCATGTTCATACTTCATTGTTGCAACAGGTTCAGGAAGTTCAGGATTTGCATATGCTTTAATATATAGAAATTGATGTAACACATCCAGGATTGTAGGGAAAAAGAGCATCTGTATACTATTAAAATTTCAACTCTGACACGACCCGTCACAATTGGCGCCATGCGCACAAACCAAATTGATTCTTCAAAATTATGAAGGTGATTCAGAAATGAAATCTAAAACCATAGTGAGTATGACAGTTGACATATGCATAAGTTACTGACATAACAAATTATGTATTATGATTAAACTATTGTGCTTACAATGTTCTTCAATCAATGCAATTTTTTCTCTTGAAGTTTATTTTTGATATCTTAACACTTGCTCTTAATTCCAATTTCATTGTGACATATGTTATTTGTATGTGTATAACATTATGTAAAAAATACTTAAATATGGAATATATATACAGTAAAAACAATTTAAAAATAAGTCATATAAATACTTGGAAAAATGATGTTTCTCCCTTTTCCTTTTCAGGTTAAGACTATTCAATTTGCTTTGTCATCCTTGATTTATTTATCGACGGACTGCAAATCCCACTTCACACGTTAACACCTTCAGGTACAATATGTCTTACTATATGGACTTTCCTTAAAAGGGCAATTATCAAATATGTTGTTCTTAAAATGTGTACTCCAAATTAGTTTAATAAGAAGTATTTTATGTATTAATACATGATGATCATCCTTGGGTTCAATTGCAATTCTATAGTTATTTGGCAAATCGGGATTCAACAGAGCTTAAGATGACTATAGTCACCATCCGAAAATCAAAGAGTCAGGATTATAGAAGCAAAATATTTTGAAAAGTTCTTTCACATGCTAAAAAGCAAATCAATTGGCTGCCCTTATTCGTAATATTCATTTGCAGTTCTGTTAGTCCAACAGCTAATCACAAACAACCCTTTTTCTCTCTCTCTATTAGGGCTTTCCTCTAGCTCAGATCTAGATGCCACTGGACAAATGGTTCTGCAGTTAGGTTTTTATAGGAATTTTCCCCTCCTTTTGTTTTTTTTCAATTGCTTCCGCTAGTCAATAGATCTAAAACTCAATGGCTCTGCAGATAGGTTTCCATATGAAGGTTTGAAGTTAATAGATCTAAAACATAATTAAGCTTAATTAACGTAGGGACCTAATCATAATTATAAAAAGTTAATTAGGGACCTAATTGTAAAATTATAGGGTCAAAAATATAATTTTAGAAAAGTTCATTAGAGGTGTTTTTGTAAAATTGTAGGGACTAAAACATAATTAAAATAAACTAGAGGGGATTCAATGCAAAAAGACAAGATCCTATGGTTTTCTACAATTAAATGAATTAATTTTGAACTAGAAAAGATTATAAAATAAATGAAGGCACCTAAGTGTAAAATTATTTTTAAAAAATAAATTCTTGAATTATTTCTCTATAGAAAAAAGTTCAGGAAAATAAATATTAGAAAAGGCAGGGGTTAAATCATAAAAGATCTAGGATTAATCTAAAACACGATATATTTTTCTACACGAAATCTCATAGAAAAGGTCCATGGGCTGATGGACCGGGTCTACAACACTTTGGTCTACGGGCTCACGAAACCTCATTAAACTCTGGGCGTCGGTTGCCAGATTAAAGGCCGAGATCAACCGGTAAAGGGGTATGTTTTATTTTCTAATCAGAACTATTGGTGAGGCATTGGACGGTGGGGATTGACACCCGAAGGGAGGCGGCGGCACTGAAACAGAACACGGCGGCTCCCTTGCTGTGCCACGTGTGCTCACCGGCGTAAGGGCGGAGCGACGCTCTGACGTGTGAATCTCGATGGGGAGGGGTGCTAAACGAGGCGGAGCTTGAGGGGAAGCTTACCTTGGGCTAGGCGGACGTGTGAAGGTAGAGGTTCGAGTTGGCAACGACGTCCCTCTTCTCCACTCCAAGGCGACCGGCGGTGCCGCTCCACGATGGTTCTCCGGCCGAGGCTAGAGGCAAAACAGGGTACCGGCAGCTTGGTGGTGCTCCTCGACCAGTCGACCGAGCTCAAAAGGTCGTCAATCGGTGAGGCGATGGCGACCGGCGGATTTCAAAGGTGACGGCTTGGTTTGATGGCAAAAAGGGCACGGGGAGGGGTCCTTATATAGGTCAGGGAGTTTGTGGTGTAAGTGGCAAGGATTCAAGGCCTCTCTATCTCCAATCTTGGGTTTGATTCGAGTCCGGTAGGATTTTGGAGTCAGTCCAACCATTGGAGATAAATTTCCTTAATTTGATTCTCTTCGATTTCTTCCCTTCGGTTTCGCACGAGGAAGGAGTCTAGGGTGGCTACACCTTGTGCATGGGTCCACGGCCTGGGCGGGCTCCGAGCAGTGTGATGCAGACGCGGAGGCGACGATTGATGGCGGATGGTAGCCGGCGGCAGGGCGAGCACAGGTGCATCACGACGACCGAGAGCAAGGGTATCAGGGTGCCGGGATGGGCTCCGGGTTGAACTCGGGCCGGGGTGAGGTGGGCCGTGCAGAAAAAGAAAACAAAAGAAAAAGGAAGAGCGAAATGGGCCGGCTTAGGAACTTTGGGCCCAAGAGTGGTTTTGGGGTTCTGAAAACCTTTTCTATATTACTGATTTGATTCAAATTTTAAATGAGTTTTACAAGAACCTTAAACTAAAGCACTCAATCAAATCAATACAAAATACAAGCGGCATGAAAATGCAACAAACAATTATATACTTTCTAAATTAATTTAATAATTTAGAAAATACTCAGTCATATCGACAACACTTTCTAACTCAGATTTGTTTATCCTCATGATTTTTCTTTTCTGAATTGCGGTTAGCCTGATGATGAATACATAAATTAATCCAGATTGACACTCAGTATTGTAGGTGCTAGAACATGTCTAAAAGCTGCACTCTTACTGATCCAACTTCAGATCAGTTGCTTGCTCCTTTTATTATTGTTGTTCTTTTTTCCCAATGGAAGGGACCTTTCTTTGTTTTGTTACGTTAAGATTCCTATTGCCGTCATTTTCTTGTGGCAAGATCTTGCACCCGCATAGTCAGTTTATTTACGCCGCTCTATATTATTTTTTTTCTATGTACTACTATTTTCTTCCCATGTTCCTGTGCCAGCACCAATACCAAATACCAAATACCGCAACACTGAGCTATGATTAAAATTATAGAGCAGATACACCAGATTTGAGGGCCATTTTTATAAAACGCAACGGGTTGGGCTGCACAGTACCATTTCATATGTTTTAATTTTTTTCTGTTTTAAATTTGTAGCAGTTTCAAATTTCATTAGAAATTGATTCAGATTTCATGTTTAGAATTCTAAAAGGTAATATATGGTATTGTAAGTTTGTGCAAATTCCAAATGTTGAAATTTAGCCATGGCATGTAATAATTATTTATTATTGCCAAGAATTGTGTGTGTTGCAACAAAAATTCTCAAATTTCTTGTAAATAATTCACAAAATTAAACTCATATGGTTTAATAAAATAGATTTTCACACAAATAATTTAAACTTCTGCAGTTTAAACAGGACAATACCTAACAAAGGTGTTGAAACGAAACACCATAACTAAACATGAAATTTGGTGGATTTCTTTAAAATCCAAAAGAAGCAATATTGAATGAT
>VSTD030001870.1:0-12473 GCA_008808055.3 Sporobolus alterniflorus | reverse complement strand
ACAGAGGCGTGTATAGTCTGCAGTGGTGTGTCCATGGGCCAGATGGGCCGTTCTAGCACTGAGATTCCTTCGGACGCCCAGCACATAGGCGATCCTCATGGGGGAGGGATGTTACGTATGTGGTTTCGCGGGCATGGAGTCAAGTAACAGTCCATTACAGCCCAATAACTTTGTGAATTTGTGGCCTGGGACAACCTTTGCTCAACCATACACTCCATTTTTTCCATGCATGATTACATCGAGCACATCATTCAATCTTAGCACTATTGATTACTGGCCAGTTCCTTCCTTCCTCCGGTTTCGCGTAGAAGGACTCGGGCTATCGACGCACAACTCACACTTGCATTCATCAGCATGATGCCAACGTGGAAATACTCGGCGCATCTCGGCTTGCATGCTTGTGGATTACACGGCATGCCTGTGTTAGAGGGGTGTCGATCTGGGATCCGTACATCGGGCGGCACCATTGCCGTCATTTCTTTATTTGTAGAAGATTGGTCTTTATGTTGTGAGTTCTAAAACATGGGATAGGATTGAATCATAGAAACATCTGAATTAGCAGAAATTACATGATACTAGTACCAGGAGGGCGACTGCGACAAGCACCAGGAGCATTGTCCTCATCCTGGCTTGTTATAGGAAATATTTCTACATGAACCACTACTACGAACCGACACTCTAGCCATGTGGCCACATTTTACTGTAGCAATGGCCCTAATTTGGCATGTCGCTCCAGATATCATGCGTCATAGTAGCAACGGACGGCCTTGACGTAAGTGGTCTGTGAAGTTAGTAGCGACGAGCGAAAGCTGACGTCAGATATGCCTGTCGCTACTGAGGAGCACAATAGTGACGAGTAATGATGATGGCAGCATTTCATGTCGCTACTATGCTCGTAGCATCGACGGGCGATGCTAACATAATCAATGTCCGTCGCTACTGTGCCCGTTCAAAGATGAAGCGTCGTGCCTCTTCACTGTGCAGTCGCATGCACCTCTTTGGAATGGACATCGGTGACTCCATATAAACTGAAATGCCGACACTCTTTGTAACCGAGACCACAATGACTTCCAAGGACAACAAGCGAAAGTATGCCGATGATCACCAAGAGGAGGAGGAGGCGGAGGAGTCCATAGAGACATCAAAGAAGCAAAGGACGAGCGGTAGCGACAACGATGACTCCTCATCAACCAACGACTTTTTGTCTACGGAGGAAATGATCTAGCGAGCCCGCTCCAATGATGGGGACACCACCGACTCAAAGAACAATGACTCCATCGGAAATGATGGGGACACTTTCAACGACGGTAGTGACAAAAATGATGGGAGCGACGACAACGACGGGAGTGATGATCAGTTCTTCGATGAGACCTTCAATTAGTTAATTAGTTGTAGTATTACTATGTAGTTGTAGTATTAGTATTCTGTAATATTGAATGAATCATGTTGTGATTTATAACAATGATTTAGAGCAAGGGTGGTTGCGAGATTGATAGAACGATGGTAACATAGGAGACGTAAGGATTTTTAGACAGGTTCAGGCCTCTCGAATGATAATAGCCCTGCATCATATGTTCTTGTATTGCTCATGGCAATTGATGTGGTGGTTGTGCCGGTGGACTTTGGGGGTGCCCCTACCCTCCTTTTATATCCAAGGGGGTCGGGGTTACAAGAAAAATCCTGAGTCTGTTACAATTGTAGTCCTAGTATGACTCTATCTCTAGTCTTTTCTAATTACAAGATTAGATCTTATCTGAGTAGGACTCTATCCCTAGGGATTATTTTGCCGTCATCTTATTCTAACATGGGCATATGTCGACCCCCCATGGGTCTACCGAGTCATCTCAGTCATGTAACCTGGGTACATATCGTCGACAGTAGCCCCCAAGTGTTTTCGACTGAGTTGATGCAGAGTCGACCGGGTCTTTTTTGTAGAAACGAAGTTGTAATGCACTATGTGTTGACGTAAAGTCTTTTAGTATAATTTGATGAATAGGTGCACCTAATAGGTGTAGCCCCCAACTCCCACGTTAAATCTTCTAGGAATTAATTTGGGAGTCTACAACTTAAAATCTTCAAAGTGTGATTCTTCAAAATGTAGATGCATCACGGGAGGTGCCAAGCAGTGCAACATGACGCTTGCATTGGCCCTGGAACCTAGTATATCGGTGAATGGTACCGATATGAGCTGACAACGTGTTTGCTTGTCACTGAGAACATATGTCATTTGTTCATGTCGACGATCAAGCCATTGTGTGATGTCGATGCCAAGTCATCCTGACAATGGCACTGCCAAGTCATGTTGGCAATGGTGCTACCGAGGCGACGTTGGCCGTGACACGATGTCGATGCCAAGTCATGATGGTGATAGCGTTGTCGAGTCATGTTGGCGATGGTGCTACCAAGGTGACTTGGCCGCAGCGCGATGTCAAGTCATGTCGGTGAGGGCGCTGCAAAGTCATGTTGATGATAGTGCTGTCGAGGTGACTTGGCCACAGCGCGATGTCGATGTCAAGTCATGCCAGTGACGGCGCTGCCGAGTCATGTTGGTGATGGCGCTGCTAAGGTGACTTGCTCGTGGCATGATGTCGATGCTGAGTCATGCTAGTGACGGTGATGTCAAGCCATGCTGGCGATGGTGCTACCGAGGCAGCTGGCCCTGGTGTGATGTTGATGTTGAGTCATGCTGGTGACGGCGCTGCTGAGTCATGCTGACAATGGCACCGTTGAGGTGACTTGGCCACACCGTGATGTCGATGTTGAGTCATGCTGGTGACAGCACTGTCAAGTCATGCTACCAATGGTGCTGCCAAGGTGACTTGACCGTGGCACGATGTCAATGTCGAGTCATGATGACAATGGCACTACCGAGGTGACTTGGCTGTGGCGTGATGTCGATGTCGAGTCATGCTGGCGATGGTGCTACCGAGTCATGCTGGCAATGGCGCCACAACTCAAGGTTGTTCTGATTGTGGTAAGGTTGTGCAGCCCCCAAGTTCAGAGCATCGAGGTGTTGTCGTAGCATGAAGAAGTTGGATTGGCGTGTCAATATTCATTGATATTCACGTTGGCGCATAGCCTAGTGATAACAGGCAAAATATCATAGCTTAGGGACATCTCCCTATGTCAAGAATTTGACCTTACCCAGGACTTAGTGTCTACATAGTCTCTTGGACTTGAACATTCAAAATCGTCATGCATATGAGTCATAATCACCAAACCACTCATGTAGTCTGGATTTTTTCACCGGGCAATATCCATCTTAGTGCTTAGGACTGTGGGCATCATGCGCCTAGCTCATAGGGCATTCGAAGTCTTTGATCATCCAGATCTGGACCTCACTCGATTTGTTGACCAAAAGATTTTTCCCAGGTGTGACCAGGTCTTAGTGTCACGGCCGCATGGCGTAGAGCCTAGGCTCGCCTAACCAGACATTTGAAGTCCTTGATCCACCCAGGTTATATGGGGTACCTAGTCCTTCTGGATACTCGGGTTTCTCTCAGATCAAGCCAGGCTAAGTGCTCATTGGTCGCGCGGCTCATGGCCTGACACTTGAACATCTGAAGTCGTGAGATGCTGAGGTTTCGAATGCCAAATAAGTCATGTGCTCTACTCAAATTGCTTCTGACTAAGTGTTTGAATTGTAAGATGCTGCAGTCATCTAGCTTGACCATGCATAGTCTTTCATAGATGAGTTGGTAAGACATGCGATACGCTCATCGACCAGAGCCGTGATGTGTGACCAGAGTCGTGACATCGATCGGAGTCTGGAAGTACATCCGGAGTCGGGATATACAACCGACGTCATATCTTCCAACCGGAGTCGGGCATACGATCAGAGTCATGTCTTTCGATTGGAGTCGGGCATATGACTGGAGTCACGTCTTTCAACCGGAGTCGGGCATACGACCAGAGCCGCGTCTTCCGACCGAAGTCGAGCAAACGACCATAGTCATATCTTCCAATTGGAGTCGGGCATATGACTAGAGTCACGCATACGATCAGACTCATGAGATACCTGCATTATAAGCACATATAATGGGTTATATATGACATGAAAAAACTTATTCATTGTTTCGAATAAGATAAATGGTTTAGCCAATTTTCTCTTGTGAGCCATTCATTGTATTATCCACTCAACCAGACTAGACCGTATCCCCCGAGCATTGGGTGTGTAGCCACAGAGGCGTGACCCATATAGCATCGGATGTGGCATAGATTATTACCGTGCATGGTGTGATGTATTCGGAATATATGTCGCAAAAGTAGTTAGCAAAATATGAGTTTGTCACCCAACTCATGTGCATACAAAAATTATATTGCACATAAGTAGTAATAAAAATTAAAAGAACTGACATGCAGTTAAAATAGGAGCAGTATAGCATGATACATGTAGCCCCCGACTGGTTATTATACTAGAGTAGCATATTAACCAGTTGAAAATAAAGTGATACAAAACTATTGACTCAGAAGGAAATACTGTTATGAATATGACTTAGCTGGTTTGATGAAGTGTCCCATAATCTCGTTGGTGACGACATGCTTGCCTCAACTTAAAATCGGCGATGTAGGTAGTAGTGTACCCAAGTCGGGTTGTTGGTGGGAGTGGTACTCTTCGAGCCCTAGAGTATAATCGGCGGTGAACCTCTGAGTCAAATGGTTGGTCGGGGAAGTACACGTCAAGCTCCTGAGTCATGCTAGCGATGGTGCTACCGAGGTGATGTATGCTATGGCGCGTTGTTGTTGTCAAGTCATGCTAACGATGGTGTTGCTGAGTCATGCTAGCGATGCACTGTCGAGTTAGGTTGGCGATGGCGCTACCAAGGCGGCATTAGCCATGGCGTGATGTCGTTGCCAAGTCATGCTGGCGATGGCACTACTGAGGCGACATTGGTCATGACACGATGTCACTGCTGAGTTATGCCGACAATGGCGTTGCTGAGGCGATGTTGGACACGGCGTAATGTTGCTGCCGACGACCATGCTAACGTGATATCTAGTCTGATCTGCATCTAAATATTGGGTAAAGAAGAAATAATAAAGTAAGAAGAAAGTAAAGATTTGCTTCCCTAATCTGCACATAGTGGTCAATGATCCTGATTGAATCTAACTCGGCCACGCGCGGCATGCAGGATCGGATCTTCATCCTGCGCTAGCAAACAGTAAGGTGTAGCTTAGCCTTGTGATGACGTGACTAAGTCATGCTAGTGATGGCGTTGCTGAGTCGATGTTGTCTATGGCATGATGTCACCACCGAGTCCTGCTGATGATGAGGATGTGCAGTCATGCGGGCGATGGCGCTACCGAGTCGGTGCTAGCCATCGCTCATCAGGGTGCCACCGCCGATTCTCAAGGTGCTATCATCGATCGTCTGATTACTACCACCAACCATCAGGGTGCTGTCATGGACCGTCTAGGTGCCGTCGGCGCTCATCAGGGTGCTGTCGTCGACCATCCGGGTATCACCACTGACCGTAGGGTGCTGCCATCGATCGTCCATGTGCCAATGGTGCTCATCCAAGTGCTACCGTCGACCGTCCAGGTGCCACTGATGCTCATCATGGTTCTGTCGTCGACCATCCGAGTGCTTCCGTTGACTGTCAGGGTGTCATTGGTGCTTCTTAGGATGCCACTGTCGACCAATCGAGTGCCACTGAACGGTGGCACCAAAGTCGAAAAGACTCTCATTATGAGAGATATTGATCGTTGAGGCCATCGATGTTGAAATAATGGATCTTCACACCAGCCCCACAATGGGCACCAATGTGACATCCCACACCTAAGTAGGGATGGTCAGTCCTAACCAGGATCCATATGAGGTGCCAACACCGCAGCGTTGACGTATAATACACACATACATGGCCTGAATACAGAGTTATTACATGAATTCTTGAGTTACAAAAGAAATACATAGACAATGAAGTGTTTGAGTTTAAAAACATAGTGGAAGCGAAACCAAAATACTATCACTCAACGATACAAGGGCCCGCATCGACACTAAGATGTGAAGTCCTCAGCTGCTGCTCACCGGGTGGGCTCCCATATCTCCTCCCAATCCTCGGGCTTGCCATTGGGCCACACCCAATTGTCACAACAGTCACAAAACCCTAGCATCTCTGCACAGAATTGAAAAATTCACAAGCAAAGCCTGAGCAACTAAAGCTCAGCAAGACTGACCCGTCAACGTGGCCATAAATTACCGACTCCTAGCATACAAGGCTGAAATAGGATAAGCTCTATACTATTCCAAACCCGCGCTAAGAGTTGATCCTTACTTTCAAGTTTTTTAGCTCTACTCAAGTTTAATGCCATTACTGGCTTTCATTAACCAGCTCTATTCAAATCATTTCAACTAGCAGTAGCTAATTAACTAATCAAGCAAGGGTTGCAAACAATTAATTAAAGCAAGGCGTCATGATTCCAATTAACCATTAATCATGCCATTAAATTATCTACGTGATGACTGCCACAAACAAGCGGTTACTCATATCCGAGAGTCAAGATGATTCAAATCGATGTACACCCTGCAGGGGAAAACCCGACCAACATGCCACATGCTTTCCACCCTCAGTCTGCGTATGGTCCACGACCACACATATCTCACATGGTCCACATATAGCAACCTTTCATATAGTCGTCAACAGATTTGAACAGATCCAATGCATCCGAGAAGAAGGGCTCCCGACACAATCCACAGCATGACGGCCATCCGATCCAAGGGTCCGTACCCAGCTTCTCTCCCACAACAACCAAAGAGCAGTGGGGAAAAGTCAAGCTCCTGTTGACAACCGACTACTAGACTTATCGGGCCTATATCACCGGCATGCGATCGGTACATTTAATACTTGATTGAGGGGGCCAACTGAACGGTCCTTAATCAATACAAGCGAGGGCTACAACCTTGGAGGTGCTGGCTTGCCACATACCCACTCCTCGACCTTCCCAACCAGCTGTCCCCACTTTCCCCTAGTGGCCCCGCTCGGTCTCCATTTTAGCCAAGTCTTAACCAATAGACCAGAGTGTTGAGTTTAAAGGAACTATGGCTGCCACGTGGTCTTTCGATGACTCGGCCATCTACCGTAGCCTACATCTACGCCTAGCCATAGCTAATGACCTATCTCTAGTAGTGGGGTCACAAGGATAGATCGGAAAGTTATAGTAATGCAACTAGGGTATCAATTCAACTCCTATCACCTAATGCACATCCAAGAATCACAAATAAGATAAAATAAGAATAAAACAAATTCAAAAAATGTGGTTAGATGCACCGGGGCTTGCCTTGGTCTTGCTCGTAGTCAGCACCCTTGACTGGTGCTGGCTACAGTGGCTACACGCGTCCTTGCTCCGCGTGATCTATTGTAAATATGCAAGCATGAGCCACTAACATAAATGCAATACATGGAGTGGAAAGAGTGGTATACTTCATGCTCATGCACAACTTAACCATATTAACTCCTTACAGGCCATTTACTAATTTGCCCCTTGCATTTTTTGTATTTTAATAAATTAATCACCACTTAGAAATTCAATAATCTAAGATTTATACATCTAATCCTGTTATCTGATTTTATACATGTGCTAAACAGTGCAAGGAAGGTCTACACCAAGAATTAACATTTTTCTTTTCATAGATTATTTTCTACAATTTCTTTACTGTAGAAACAGAGATTAAATCATAGAAACTAATCTAAGTAGGAATTAACTATGAAACTTTTTGTATAAGCTACAGACAATGGTATTCACATGCATGCAAAAATTCAGAGCATTATAAACTATAGATATTTGTAAACAAATATTCTTATATTTGAGTTCTGACAATTTTGTACAAGAATTTACTGCATAAAAGTGAGTTTGGTCAAGCCAACTGCGTAGAGTGGTTCAAGAGTATTCATACAAAATCTATTTTATCATTTTTGGACACTCCTACAAGTTTCTACAAATTTTTGAAGTTTGAAAGAATTTTTGGACACTCCTACAAGTTTGTACAAGTTTCTGCATAAAAAGTATTCAAGCCAACTAGCGGTGACTCCGGCTAGCTCTGGGAGCTGCAGGGGAGGACGAGAGAGGTGAGGGCGGCTCCAAAATGGAAAAATGGCGATGGATTGGGAGGGTCTCACCATGGGGGGGGGGGACGGCGATGGCAGCGGTTGGAAACACGCCAGTGAGGGCCGCGGTGGCTTGGTCGTCGGCGGGGATGAGAGGCGCGTCGCTTGGCAGTGCACAGAGGAGAGCAAGGGAGGGAAAAGGAGAGGCGAGTAGGGCAGCGTCAGGCGGCTTTTTGAAGCGGAGGTGGCGAGGCAGAGGACGGGGGTCCGGGGGTGGTCGCTGCGTGGAGGGTGGGAGTGGGGAAGAGAGAGGAGTCGTGGGATAGTGGAGCGGCATCGGCCGGCAGCGCCCCGACCACGACTCGAGCGGGCGACGCGGCGTGGCACGTCACGTGCCCAGCCGAACAGGGGAGGGACGGAGGGGCTGACCGGTGGGCCACGGCCATAGTGCTGGGTGGCGGCACCGGCTGACAGGCGGGCCTGAGCGGAACAATGCGCATGGTTTAACTCGGTTTCCAAATTGAAATCCGAATTCAAACGAGGTCAAACAATTTCAAATTTGGTTCAAAGTTTGACAGCTTCAAAAGGTGTCTTTCCGTGCTCGAAAAATTGGAAATAAAATATAAATGGAACGAGCATGATATAGGGAACAACATTCCTTATAGAAACTTCTCTAGATTTGAAATGAAATTTGAACTAAAAATCAGAGAACTTCTATGATTTGAAATTCACTAGAAAATTCACTGGAAAATCTTGGATCTTTGGATTTTGACATATTTTGGCCAGCAAGCTTCTGGCTACACCTTATTGAAAGGTAAAATCAATCTCCATCAAAAGAGGATAAAAAATTTGAATTCCACTCAAAAAGGAAATTCGGATTGATTTCACGATAGTTTGAATCCTAAACTTTATTTTTGAATTCCACCTTTGGATTTAGGCTCGGATTAGCACATAATTATTTGTCAATGACTTTAATTAGGGTTTTTGAAATACGGGATGTTACAGCCCTTCCCCCTTAACAGAAATCTTGTCCCGAGATTTATGAAAGGAGGGGGAGCACAAGATAACGATGAAGGATGCACTGGCCACGGAGATCAGTCAATGCCGGGATAGTCAAGAAGATGATCGTCACAGTTTCCCATGTGGCTTTTCCTTCCGTGCGTGGGTGACAGAGCTCATTCCAGAGTCCGGTCATGTTGCGTTCATCACTTGATCCTCTCAGTCTGACAACTTCATCGGATACTCTGGGTGGAGAAGAACTGTCTCAAGTTCCAATGCTGAGGCTGGCACCTTCCATTGGAGTAAGAACTTCTAAACAGAAGCAACCATTGGCGCGATCAGAGGTGTCCTTCTCTTGGATAGATTGAACAATATGGTACACGAAGTCATGTGAGATCAAAACAACAGGGCTTGGGGTGAATCAACACCAAGCAGGGTACTGGATAGACTTGGTCAATACAAAAGCACTATTAGAGTGAAATGGCTATGGGGAGGCACTTGCGATCCCACAACAATGTGGCTCAAAGGCAGATGCGAACCAAGGAGTACACGTGGGTGGGAGTGAATGACATGCAACTACTACTTAAAAAAGTTAAGCAGGGATTTAATACAAACAAGGAAAAACTTCTGACCACCAGTCTTAGAAAAGTAGTAAGCGTTACGGATAGGATGTGACTTGTTATAGCTACGAAACTCCAAGCGCAACACTCTTCTTTTTGGTTGTGTACCTCAAGTCAAACGCCATCCGTTCTGATGAATGATGAACATGGGTCTTTTCACAAATTCCGCGGTGGGAATACATCTTCCATCTTGCAACTTTTGTCTTAAGAGGCGCCTGGTGAACCGGCATGATTCAAGATAAGGATGCAATTTGGACGAGCTAATCAACCAGTCAGAACCCACCAACCCACGGCTTAGCTTCCTACCTAAAAAACAAGACGTCATGGGAAGCTTGCTAGGATTGCGATGGGTGTCTTTGGGGCACGGCATAGCCATGTCGGGGTAAGGAGGTGTTACGGGTCCAAAATGAGCAAGGATGGGTTTATCAAGGTCACGATTGGCATAACGGAATAGCAAGAGGGTGTGATACGATAACATGCCTTTCTAATGGGCGAAAGGAGCGAGAGGGTTTACCATGTGATTCAAATGAGTTCAAGGCGGCTTCAGGAATATCCCCGCGCAATTTAGGAGTCAAAGGTATAATGCCTCAGTAGAGACCAACGAAACGAGATAAACGCCCCATCATGATGTTGAAGCACCACGATAGGTGTCCATCCTTGAATACACCAAGAAAACTTCAAAACGAAAATTTCGGCACCGATGTCAAATCTGACTTGGCTGTGAGCAGTAGTCAGAAAATTCAATTCTGGCACTGACATGCCAGGAATCTGACCGTGAGCCCAATGCAATAGTTATAAAAGACTATTTCGTCTTTCCAACGGTTATTTTCACGCCTCGATACGATAAAGAGTTTAGGAGTTATGAATTTTTGAATATCGGCCAAGCTGCTGTAAGGCTATGCTGACAGACTGCAACCACCTGGGAAAACTGCATTTTTGACCACCGAGCTGTTAGCATCTCAGAAAACTTGCAATACCAAACTCGTAGATAACTTTCTCCACTTTCCATTCCTTACTCATATGCTCAAATCCAATAAATAGAGAAGAAGTTATGATCGTTGGAACACAGTACACAAGTGGAAGAATCCTGAATACAGCTTCTGATTTGGGCTGACGACGATCTCCTAAAACTCCGTTAATTGAATACGGCGCAGAATCAGGAGAAACTCACAATATATAAGTGATAAATAATTTTGATACCTTTTCAGAAAGTACAAATACACCATCACCCGACCAACGCTTCAGGAGTTATGGTCACTGAAATTTGGGGGAGGTGTCAGTTCTGGTCAGACCGAACTGTCTGGAGAAATTTGGGATTTAAGCCCACTTCCAAACGAATTCTGGGAAAACATTAAATAATAAAATCTTAGAGAATTTTACTACCTTTCTAACGGTGGGTAGAACATGGAATTTCAATCTCGGATAAGGAAGTTATGGCCAGTTGAAGTTGGATACCATTACGAGTTATGGTTTTCTGGTTTGAGTTAACTTCAAGCTTATTTTCAATTTGTTCTTCAAAGTTCAACTCAATCATGCCTATGCATATGCAACTCATGCAACATGTCGGTCATATCCGTTCCTCACCAAAAGAAAAGTTTGCCCATTATATAAGGCGTACGTATAATCGGTGGCAGTCGCACTCATCCCCGTAGTCAGTTCTAGCAAAACTAGTTTACGCAATCGTGGTTAGCGTACCTGTAGAAGAGCACAACATAGATATATGACATATGTCACCACTTATCCTCCAAGTGGCACCCACGCATTTAACGCCGCGTGGACAGCGCTGCATATGTCATAAAGATGTATTCACATCTTGTGGAAGTGGCCACAAGACATTCTCATGTCTCTACTCACCCTGGGTACGCGGTCGTGACTCATCGCACGACGGATGTCAGCCCCTACCACATGATAGGGACTGCCTCAAGCAAACATCACCTTGAGGCAATGGGGCCGGAATCTACATCACCCGGCATCAGGATACTTACCTTCTTACCTTGGCGTAGGCACATCGTTACAGAAAAGTAAATTACAGAAAGTAAATACCTGTTAGCTTGCCACTTGTTAAGACTACTATAGTCCTTATATGGGCATTGAAGCATATCCTCACCATAGGTTTTTGAAAATATGGCAGTCAGTGTTGTATTATACTCATATGGCTCTGATACCCACTGTGACATCCCACCTCTATGCAGGGATGGTCAGTCCTAACCAGGATCCATACGATGTGCCAACACTGAAGCGTTGATGCATAATACACACATACATGGCCCAAATACATGGTTATTACATGAATTCTTGAGTTACAAAAGAAATACATAGACAATGAAGTGTTCGAGTTTAAAAACATAGCGGAAGCGAAACCAAAATACTAACACTCGGCGATACAAGGGCTCGTATCAGCCCTAAGATGTGAAGTCCTCGGCTGCTGCTCACGGGGCGGGCTCCCAACTCTCCTCCCATACCTCGGACACACCATTGGGCCACACCCAACTGCCACAACAGTCACAAAACTCTGGCATCTCTGTACACAATTGAAAATTCACAAGCAAAACCTGAGCAACTAAAGCTCAGCAAGACTGACCCGTCAACGTGGTCATAAATAGCTGACTCCTAGCATACAAAGCTAGATTAGGATAAGCTCTATAGTATGCCAAACCTGCGCTAAGAGTTGATCCTTACTTTCAAGTTTTAGCTCTACTCAAGTTAATGCCATTACTTGCTTCCATTAACCGGCTCTATTCAAATCATTTCAACTAACAGCAGCTAATTAACTAATCAAGCAAGGGGTGCAAACAATTAATTGAAGCAA